>MU158842.1:545909-558973 GCA_015888305.1 Antheraea pernyi | reverse complement strand
AACCTCACAGAATTTCAGAACTTTGGCGAACCGTGAACGAGAATCAAGCGCAGAACGTTCTCAACGTTTAGCCTTAGAGAATTTCAGAACTTTGTCGAACCGTGAACGAGAATCAAGCGCTGAACGTTCTCAACGTTTAGCCTCACAGAATTCCAGAACTTTGACGTACCGTGAACGAGAATCAAGCGCTGAACGTTCTCAACGTTTAGCCTCACAGAATTCCAGAACTTTGACGTACCGTGAACGAGAATCAAGCGCTGAACGTTCTCAACGTTTAGCCTCACAGAATTCCAGAACTTTGACGTACCGTGAACGAGAATCAAGCGCTGAACGTTCTCAACGTTTAGCCTCACAGAATTCCAGAACTTTGACGTACCGTGAACGAGAATCAAGCGCTGAACGTTCTCAACGTTTAGCCTCACAGAATTCCAGAACTTTGACGTACCGTGAACGAGAATCAAGCGCTGAACGTTCTCAACGTTTAGCCTCACAGAATTCCAGAACTTTGACGTACCGTGAACGAGAATCAAGCGCTGAACGTTCTCAACGTTTAGCCTCACAGAATTCCAGAACTTTGACGTACCGTGAACGAGAATCAAGCGCTGAACGTTCTCAACGTTTAGCCTCACAGAATTCCAGAACTTTGACGTACCGTGAACGAGAATCAAGCGCTGAACGTTCTCAACGTTTAGCCTCACAGAACTTCAGAACATTGTCAAACCGTGAATGGGAATTAAGCGCTGAACGTTCTGGACGTTTGGCCTCACAGAATTTCAGAACTTTGGTGAACCGTGAACGGGAATCAAGCTCTGAATGTTCCCACCGATTGTCACGACAAATTGCACAATCAGCAATAAATAGAACTCGCAGGCAACACAGTTTACTGAATTCTGCTTTTGTTTATGATTGTAATCTTGAATATTCTGCGATAAATGATGTTGATATTGGAAGAATGGACAAAATATGCAACATATGCCAAGCTAAAAAATGGAAGTCCGAAGCTTCTGGGCTATGTTGTAGTGGCGGCAAAGTAAATATCCCTAAAATTCCAGAACCGACATCGGTTTTAAAAGAACTGATATCAGGCTCACATTCATCCTCAAAGCATTTTTTGAATCACTCAAGACAATATAATACACTATTTCAAATGACTTCGTTTGGTGCTAAAGAAGTTCGAGAGGGAAACTTTATGCCCACTTTTAAAGTGCAGGGGCAAGTTTATCATTTAATCGGTACTTTACTTCCAGCTGAAGGGGAACAGCCCCAGTTTTTACAAATATATTTTATTTCACATGCAGATCAGGTATCCTTACGCTCAAATTTAAACCCAACCTTGCAAATCCATATTATCGACGCTCTACAGACATATCTTCATGATCATAATACATATATTCAAAGTTTTAAATATAATCTCGAAGATAAACCAACGAATGATTTAAAACTTATTATCCATGCTGACGTAATACCTCCCAAGGAGCATCAAGGTCGGTATAATGCACCAAAAGTAGACGAAATAGCTGTTCTTTTGATAGACGAGGATAAAGGTCCCAGAGATATTGTATTGAATGCGAGAGATGGTCGACTTCAACGAGTTTCTGAAATTCACAGATCTTATGACCCACTTCAATATCCTTTATTGTTTCCGTTTGGAAATGACGGATACTGTATAAACATTCCACAACAGAATAGTGCTGCTAGATCTAAAACTGTTTCATGTATGCAGTTTTATGCATTTAGACTTATGGTGAGAATAAATGACTTTAACAACATACATTATTTCAAAGCATTATTCAACCAATATTGTGTTGATATGGCAGCAAAAATGATTTCTGAGAGACTTGAGTTCATCAAAAGAAGTCAAAACAAATTGAGGGCAGAAGAATATATTCATTTAAGAGATTCTGTGGTTAATGATAGCAATATAGACGCTTCTAATATTGGCCAGCATGTTATATTGCCGTCGTCATTTACAGGATCCCCGAGATACATGAATGAAAAAAGTCAAGATGCCATGACATATGTCAGGAAGTTTGGAAAACCAGATCTCTTTATGACATTCACCTGTAACTCCGAATGGCCAGAAATAAAAATTGAATTATTACCGGATCAAAATTCTTACGATCGACATGATTTGGTGTCTAGAGTGTTTCATTTAAAACTAAAAAAAATGATAGACCTATTGACGAAAAAATATATCTTTGGACCATCTCAAGCCTTTCTTTACAGCGTAGAATGGCAAAAAAGAGGTTTACCTCACGCCCACATTTTATTATGGCTGGCAAGCAAAGTACAACCAGACTCTATAGATGACATCATTTCGGCTGAAATACCTGACAAACAACAAGATCCAATACTTCATAATATTGTCATAAAAAATATGATACATGGTCCTTGCGGATTTCACAATCCTGCGTCACCATGTATGAAAGAAAACATTTGTTCGAAAAAATATCCTAGATATTTTATTTCTGAAACACAAACCGGTGATGACGGTTACCCAACCTACAGGCGCAGGTCTCCAGATAATGGCGGAAACACAGTAATTATTCGTGTCAAAGGTACAGAAATGAATGTGGATAATAGGTGGGTTGTTCCTTATAATCCAGTCCTTTCACGGAGTTTCAATGCGCATATTAACGTAGAATTTTGTCAATCGATTAAAGCTATTAAGTATATATGTAAGTATATTCATAAAGGTTCTGATCAAGCCACATTTTCTTTGCAAAATAATAACGATGAAGTGGAAAAATATCTAAATGGTCGATATATCAGTTCCTCAGAAGCGCTGTGGAGAATTTTCCAATTTCCTATTCATGAACGTTTTCCGGCTGTAGTTCATTTAGCAGTTCATTTGGAAAACGGGCAAAGAGTTTATTTTAATAATAATGAAAATCTCAAAGACCGCGTCAACAATCCTCCTTCGACAACGCTTACAGCGTTTTTCGATCTGTGCAAAAAAGATGAATTTGCAAAAACTCTTTTGTATCACGAAGTACCTCAATATTACATATGGGAAAGAAATACATTTTCCAGGAGGAAGCGTGCACAATAAGTTAACGGATTCCACGGTGTTAAAAAAGATACAGCTTTAGGTCGTGTTTACAATATTCATCCGACTCAAACAGAATGCTATTATTTAAGAATGTTATTGCATCATGTTCGTGGTCCAACGTCATTTGTAAATCTTAGGACTGTTAATGGTATTATTTTACAGACTTATCAAGGCGCCTGCAAGAGATTAGGTCTACTGGAAGGAGATCAACATTGGGAAAATACTATGTCAGATGCTGTTATATCAGAACCACCCACAAAGTTAAGAGAATTATTTACCATCATCCTCATATTTTGCCAGCCATCTGACCCCTTAGAGCTATGGAGCAAATTTCGTAACGATTTGTGTGAAGATATATTAAACAAAATTCGTAATGTCAACCAGGATATAACTTTAGGATATAATGATGATATATACAATGAAGCACTTATAATGATTGAAGATAAGATTCATGAAATGTGTAATAAATCTTTAACTGATTTTGGGCTTCCAGCATCAAATAGGAATAATTCAAATACTAATTTGAATCCATTGGACAAGGCTTTGCGGAAGTCATATGATTTAAATAAATTAAATGAATATATTACTGAAAATGAACCCAAATTAGTAAATGACCAGCTAACAGCCTATAATTGTGTTTTGAATAGTATTCGTTGTAACGAAGGAAAAATTTTTTTTTTGGATGCTCCAGGCGGTACCGGCAAAACTTTTATCACTAATTTGATAATAGCAAAAGTTAGATCTCAGGCAAAACTAGCTTTGGCGGTAGCATCATCGGGTATCGCTGCAACTCTGTTAGCAGGTGGACGCACAGCTCATTCAACTTTTAAACTGCCTCTAACTGTTTCTTTATAGAAAGATAGCGTGTGCTCTATTCGTAAAAATGGTCCTTTGGTCCTTCCCAATGATTTACCTTTTAATTTTAAAAGAATTCAATTTCCCGTTAAGGTTTCGTTTGAATATACATAATTGAAAGACATATATTTGTATGTAATATGAATTATATCATCTTTTTGGTCAATTTGGCGGCTATATTGTTTTATTTACCGCGTTTGCTTCTACATAACTCTGTGATTATAGCAACGTATAAGAATAAGTTAAGTATATCGACAATACGGACATATGATATCTATATAATAAAGGATTTAAGATATATTGGTCCATAATGTATAGCTTATAATTTGCATTACTTTCTTATATAGTGTTAGTGAGCACTGAGTTTGGTATATAGTAGGTTGAAGTTCCAGGTATGTTGCTGATGATAAACCCCATCCCATTCGATATACTATTTACATTCTTATATCTAATGTACACGTTACATATAACAGTAGACGTGCGTGTCGTAGTTACAAATGTTTTTCAAAAAGCTTTTCTGTAATGTACACACCCACTCACAATTTTACATTTCTATAATACATTTTTTAAAAAGCGCGTGCGGAGCCGCGCGTAACAGCTAGTATAATAATAAATCTAACGTGTCTGCACTTTTTCGATTTTCGTGAAAAAAAATGTTGCTGGTGTCTAGGAATAAGTAATAGAATACATTTCAATCATTTTTAGAAATGTCTGTCTGTCTGTTTGTATGAACACGCACCACTACTAAAGTACTGTGTTCAGACGTCATATAAGAAAATCTTAAAGCATAACATCGGGAGTAACTTAATCCTTGTTTAATTAAAATCGGTCCACTCTATCAAAAGTTATTGTAATTTTAATGGCGCCGCGACTAAGTATGAGAGAAAAGTAGATAAGCAGATGGACTAAATACGTTCAGAAGACTTTATTACTCATTGTTTTGTACATCAGGTTGCACGTGGACGAAGCCGCGGGAACAAGTTGTCATATATAAATAAATATAAGGGGACAATTTCACATACGGCTATTTAATTCCAAGCTAAGTATAACTTGCATTAGGGCAGTGGCCAGTAAATCGCAGTTCGCGAGACGTATGCGGCTTTTTCACTCCTTAGTTTCGGCTCTTTCACAATGTATTTAGTATGGACGAAAACGAATAAACATTTATGGAACTCAAATCTATAGAACAGAAGTATAATATATTTTTAGAAAGCAACGATGGCACGTCTAGTCACAAAGAGAAACACAAGCTCGAGAATGTATTTTTAATCCTAATTAGTGCGATAAAAATATATCTACGAGTACTAAAGCAAAGTTTAAACATAAAGGACTCTTTGGATAAACTTCAGTTTTTTATTCTTTATTGTTGTTTTTTTTTGCATGACCAAACAGTTCTTATGCTATACATATTTGGATATTTAACGTTTAGACACAGAACTGACAGTTATGTGTGGAAACTGAAGCCACGAAGTATTAGTTCTATAGTAGAGGTTAATAATCTGATCCGTTTGAAATTGATCAAAAATATGTTACAACCGCGTGGGACGTGTACCTTACTGGACTCTAAGAATAAATATACATAATTGAAAGTCATATATCTGTATGTAATATGAATTATATCATCTTTTTGGTCAATTTGGCGGCTATATTGTTTTATTTACTGCGTTTGCTTCTACATAACTCTGTGATTATAGCAACGTATAAGAATAAGTTAAGTATATCGACAATACGGACATATGATATCTATATAATAAAGGATTTAAGATATATTGTTCCATAATGTATAGCTTATAATTTGCATTACTTTCTTATATAGTGTTAGTGAGCACTGAGTTTGGTATATAGTAGGTTGAAGTTCCAGGTATGTTGCTGATGATAAACCCCATCCCATTCGATATACTATTTGCGAATGCACTATAAGAATTTATATCTAATGTACACGTTACATATAACAGTTGACGTGCGTGTCGTAGTTACAAATGTTTTTGAAAAAGCTTTTCTGTAATGTACACACCCACTCACAATTTTACATTTCTTTAATACATTTTTTAAAAAGAGCGTGCGGAGCCGCGGGTAACAGCTAGTGAGATATATATTGATTGATTGATTGAGTTCTAAAGACAAGTCGTAGCTTGATAATGCCTATTATCGCCCAACGAAGTGGGCACGGGTTGGCTAGTTGTCGTATAAAATAAAATATCCTGCGATTTCTGGGACAAATGATGCAGAACACGACCACGACCACAAGCTTAGTAAAGCGATTAGGGTATCGAGTCAAATACTATTGACACATCAACCAGATACACATTTCTTTATTATCGTCATTCAATAATATATGTCACAACATATTATAAAACAAAGTCTCGACTGAGTGCCTTTTGCGCTCGCCTTAGTAGTCCATTGAAGCTGTTAAGATCTTGCTAGGTCAATAGCGTAGTCAGTTCTAGTCAATCTTCCGCCACGTCTGTCTATTCGCGACAAACTTAAAAACTACTGAGCGGATTTTTATGCTGTTTTCGTTAATATATAGTGATTCACAAGAAAAGTTTAGGCATATAATTTGTCAACATTCTTTGAAATATACCGACAATTATTGGATTTTTTAAAATATATATCATAGGTGGCAAACGAAGAAACGGGTCACCCGATGCCAAGAGATCTCCGGCGTCCATAGACACTAGCAACACCAAGGGAGTCGGAAGTGCGTTACCAGCCTGTGTTTGGAGGGTTAGAGGTGGAAGGAAGAGGAGAGGGAATGTGGTCATCCGGTGCTCTCACTGACCGAACGAAACGCAACAATGCGAGCAATATTACTTCACGTCGGTTTTCTACGAGAGAGTGGTACTACACCGGGCGAGACGATCCATTCATGATGAAACCAATAATAGCTTCAGCGTGGCTCTACCGCCTACAAAATATCGGAAAAGTTAAGCCGCCTGGAAGCTTTCATCGAAGACGCTGCCTAATACCTTTGATATATAACAAAACAATTAAGATAATATATGACGCATACGAAGTCGCAGGAACCAGCTAGTATGTCATCAGCCTGTAAGAGACTCACTGCAGGGCCATAAGCCTCTTCCCGAAGGAAGGTATAGGCGTAATCACCACGCCAGCCCACCACGTATTGGCGATTACAAACTGAGAAATCCGTAGTTCTATATTTTTCCCACATACAGTAGTACTACAAGAACATTTCTCTGGTTCAGGTTTCCTCGCGATGTTTTCCTTCACTGTCAGCCGATAGTGTTACCAATTTATGTAAATATGTAATATAGTGTAAGTATGTACAAAAATCATAAAAAATAAACTCCATGTATAATAGTAACTTTATTAACTGCAAAATAATCACTAACATTTTCTTCACTTCACTTATAATTAGAATTATAACGAAAGTAGCAATGGACTAGAACTTTAATTAATTAATAATAAACATTAATTATACACAAAATGAGAACTCATAATCCTATGATTTTCCATTTTTCTTCTGACTGTCTTCATTTACAGTTACTTCTTCCAAAGTTTCTTCTAACTCCCAGTCTTTTAGTGGCATTTCTGTAAGCTTGTAAAACTTTCCGTGTTTACCTATACCTGGGGAAGTAGAATTAAGCAGTATAAATTAGGTTAATTATTATTTGTAGGTGGTAGAGCCACGCTGTAGCTATTGTTGGTTTGTCGGCTCGCCCGGGGTAGTATCACCCTTTCACAGAAAACCGTGAAGTAACAGTGGTTGCGTTTCGTTCGGTCAGTGAGAGCAACAGAGGTCCACGCCCCCCGCCTGCCCTCCCCTTCCCCCAAACACAGGCTGACAACGCACTTGTGACTCCCGTGGTGTTTGCAAGTGTCTATGGACGGTAGTGTTCACTTAACATCAGTTGACGCACCCGTTCGTTTGCCTCATAGGATATTTTTTTTAAATTAGTCAACCCATTAATATTTGAATAGGGTTATCGAATAACCTTGCCTACTGAAACACACGTTAACCCTAAAGTAACGTATATTTTCGTCCCATAATATTTATCTCGCCTAATATACTGAGAACATCTTATTTCTTTCAATGGTAGATACAAAAGAGTAAACGTAAATTAAAAAAAAGTAGAGGCAGTCATAAGGACTGCCGCTAGAAGTGAAAACTCAAAACAATGGAATAACTGTGTTTTCTTTTGAATTTTTAAAATTATCATTACTCTCTCTCTTTCACATTTACTGGCACTCCCAATAATAATAATAATATACCTTTTTATATTAAATAATATACATGGTGAGCTGCACAATCTCAATAGAAAATATCAATATTACATGTACACAGACTCTTATGGTACGCATTCAAGCAAGCCGCGCAAGCGCAATACAGTCGGTCACGCTTCCTACCATTTCATTACGCGAAATTATAAATTGATGTCCTACCAAAACAATACCGCCCAACGGGCGTAAAGAAGTATTCAATTCAAAAAAATCGAATCCACAAGCGGGAAAAGTGAAACTCAGCATTCTGATTACTTATAAGAGAATGAGATGAATACACTATTAAAGTAACAGAGAGAAAAAGGAGAGAGAGCGCGATTGATCGACAATTATTACTAGTAAGTAAGTATAGATATTGTTCGACTTAATATAATAAAAAAAGTATTGTAATTTTTTTTAAATACTTAAGTTACATCAACATTGCAATCATTATCGCTTATTTCTAAACACGACATATTAGGACAAGAGATGAAGTTATGTAACAAAAAAAAATGTTGTATATCAGTATACGTACATAGGATAGCAAGACCGAAACAGGTATGGATGGATTGTGTGAAAAATTATATGTGTAAAAGCGATATGAATACTGAGATAACATCTGACAGGGAAAAGTCGAAATCGAAAACATGTTGGGCAGACTCAAATGGGATAGGGGTTTGGTGGCTTAGAGATGGATGTTCAAACATCTAACCACTCATTTTTATTTACTTGAATTTTATTTCAATTTGAGGGCATGGAAGCAAAAACACAACTGGCGTACGACGATTTATTTCCAAGAGAGTGTGCGGTACAATTGCATTAACTTAAATAGATTATAATTGTTAATAATAATTATGCCGGTGAACGGATTATGACGCTGGCGCATTGAGCACGGTGATTGGCCATCGTGTGTGGTCATTTCAAAAGGGCGTGTTTTACCCTATTGTTCTTTAATTACTTCATATCGCTCGTGATGTGTTTAAACGGACTAGCCTACTATCCTATTCCTTAGGATAGTAGACTAGTTATACGCTCGCTACAGGGGTAACAAAATGATGAAATGTGGTGAAGAATATGCTACCTCATTTTCTAAAATAAAGAGTGGTAACCCTAGCCGCACAGTACTTATTGCTTTATTACTTTCACGATTTAACATTTTAAAAGAATACGTAAATGCAGATAAAGTTTAATTTTGCAGTCTATTCTGCATAACGTTCAATATTTTCATTATTACATGAGACAGGCCCATCTTTTTTATTATAATACCACATATATCTCATTCCCTACAAACCTATATCGCCTTTTCTCCCCATATATTGATATATGACTATTTCTTATATATTTGTTTGAATTATTTATGTATTTATTAATCACCTAGTTATTTTCGAATTTTCTTGTACCTATTTCTGTCTAGATACAATGGCTAATACGGACGAATAATTCGATGAAAATGTATAAAAAAATACCGACGAGGATGGGATTCGAACCCACGCGTGCAGAGCACATTGGATTAGCAGTCCAACGCCTTAACCACTCGGCCACCTCGTCTTGTTAGACTAGACTTAAAATTAACATGTGGTTTTTATATTAGCTTGTTTTTATTGACACAATTGTTAAGATATTACTTTTAAATGAATAACACTGTATGTGAGATTTTTTTATTATTATTTATAACTGGCGATTCGCTCCGACTTCGCATGGTTACAGTGTACTAATGTTGCTTCATAAAGTGTCTAAACGATATTTTTTTTTTTCGAACTGACTACACTATTGACCAAGCAAGGTCTTAACAGCTTCCCGAGGGGGCGCCCATACCGGATAGTCCGGAAGCAACTCCGAGGCCGAGCGCCCCCGACGACGGAGGCTCTCCAGCCGGAGGTGGCCGAGAGGGTCGTGGCGGAGCTGTTCCCCGACCCTCCGGAGCGGCCTCCTCCTCCCATGCCCCCGCGCTTCGCGTCTGTCGCGGAGGTTTTCGACCTCCCTCCCCCGGTGACGGAGGAGGAAATGGGTAGGGCGTACGAATGCCTCCGCGGCAAACGGACGGCGCCTGGACCGGACGGGGTCCCGGGTCGGGTGTTGACCCTCTGCTTGGAGCACTTCGGGGGGTGGCTTCGGGAGCTGTTCGACCGCTGCCTGGCGGAAGGACAGTTCCCGAAGCCGTGGAAGACGGGGCGGCTCTGCCTTATCCCTAAGGCGGGCCGTTCTCCGGACTGCGCGTCGGCATACCGGCCCATCGTCTTGCTGGACGACATCGGGAAGGCGCTCGAGAGAGTGATCACCTCCCGGGTCGTTCGGCACCTGGAAGACGTGGGACCGAACTTGTCGGACGCGCAGTTCGGCTCAACCCTGGACGCCCTGAGCCTCCTGAAGGTGCTCTCTGCGCAGGCGACCTCCCGGGGTCAAAGACTGTTGGCGGTGTCACTGGATATCGCCAACGCCTTCAACAGCCTGCCGCATGGAGTAATACGGGAGGCGCTCCGCTTTTTCGGAGTGCCCCCGTACCTGCGGCGGCTGTTGAAGGCGTACCTCGAGGGTAGGGAGGTCGTCTACACAGATGGCAGAGGGCGAATGGTCCGACGTGGGACTCCTTGTGGAGTCCCACAAGGCTCCGTGCTGGGGCCACTATTGTGGAACCTGGGCTACGACTGGGTGCTCCGCGGCGCGCTCCCATCAGGAGCGCGCCTCATATGTTATGCGGACGACACCCTAGTCGTAGCCCAGGGGAGGGAATGGGCAGAGCTGGTGCGCCTGACCACGTTGGCTACGACCTTCGTGGTCGGGCGCATCCGTTGACTGGGCCTCAAGGTGGCCCTTGAAAAAACCGAGGCCCTGCTGTTCCACGGGCCTCGGCAGGGGCCACCTCCTGGGGCCCACCTAACGGTGGGCGGCGTACGTATCCGGGTGGGGTCCCGGATGAAATATCTGGGCCTCACCCTGGACGGGCGCTGGCGGTTCGAGCCCCACTTCAAGGGGCTCGGACCGCGTATAGTAGGGGCGGCGGCGGCGCTCGGCCGCCTTCTCCCGAACACGGGAGGGCCGGGCGCTGCCTGCCGCCGTCTGTATGCAGGGGTGGTGAGGGCCATGGCCGCCTACGGGGCACCGTTGTGGGTGGACTCCCTCAGCGCCACGAACGTTCGAGTGCTGCGCAAAGCACAGCGCACAGTGGCGTTGAGGGAAATCCGCGGGTACCGAACGGTGTCCTCGGCGGCGGCCATGGTGCTCGCGGGCTCTCTTCCTTGGGAGCTGGAGGCGGAAGTTCTTGCCGCCGTATACAACTATGCGGCGGCAGGAAAATCCCGAGGGCAACCTCCGGCTCCCAGGGAGATTGCTGCGTTGCGGGCGAGAGCCCGCAGCGAGCAATTAGAGAGGTGGGGGCGGGACCTGGCGGACGAGCGTTACGGAAGATATACCATTGACGCCGTCCGTCCGGTCCTGTCCGGGTGGGTGAATAGGGACTGGGGCTCCCTGACGTATCGTCTGGTGCAGGTGCTGACCGGGCACGGATGCTTCGGCTGGTACCTGCACCGGATAGCGCGCAGGGAGCCCACCGCCGCATGTCACGAGTGCGGCGCTGAGACGGACACCGCGCAGCACTCTCTCTCTAACGGAAGGGAACGATTTCTCGCTGCCGGGCGTGGTTTCGGCCATGCTCGGCAGCGAGGAGGGATGGACTGCTGTGGCTTTCTTTTGCGGGGAAGGGCTCTCGCAGAAGGAGGCGGCGGAGAGGGCCCGCGAGGAAGATCCGCAAAGTGGCCCTCTCCGCCAAAGGAGAGCAGGAAGGAGGGGGAGGAGGAACACTCGCCCCCTCCCATAACCGAGCCGAACCTGAGGAGATGGGTCGGGGGACCCATCTCCTCATTGCACAGGTGAGGCCGACGAGGGGAGACGACTAGTTGTGTACCCAGTAGTCTCTCTATAGTAGGACGAAGCCTGGCGTTCAACCGCCAGGCTGCCGCAGGGGCGGTTTCTCAGGTAGACAGCAGGTTCGATCCCTGGCCGCCCCTACCATGCGGCGGACGGTACACCGTGGGGTTTTAGTCCGTGCGAGTCGGACATAACCCACTCTCTCCCCCGAGAGGGTGGCGTATCCATAAAGGATTTCCCCACGTAAATAAAAAAAAAAAAGGTCTTAACAGCTTCACCGGACTACTAAAGTGTCTAAACGATTTAGATCCATTTTATAGCCATATAAGACCAACAGTTTATAAGTCACAGAAACTTCATAAAATTTCATAACACTTTTGTCTTGAATATAAATTTATATCTGTAATAACTTCCAAGATATTTATTAGAATGACATACTGTAAAGACTAATTTTGATCTACATCAAAATAAAATTTAAATAAATAAATAAAAATATTAAATAAAATATTATTTAAACAAATGAGATGACTAAAATACAGTATTTAGTTGTATACAATCATTGACGTATTTCTTGATATGCCGTAACTTTCCTAATATTATACAACGATAGTTATAATAAATGCAGTGTACTCGTTGACAAGTTTATTCTGACTGAGTTTACAAAAACTACCCACATTAGGATGTTACCGTTACGACATAGATTACATACATTACAGTCTTATTGAACAAAATGGCGTCGCGATTAACCAATCAAAAAATTATCACATCAGGTACATGAAATGGGTATATGATAGATACCAGTATAAAAAGATTTACAGGAGAAAGTAGATTATATTTTCAACATACCCCCTTGGAATTTTTTAACTCCCGCGTTGATATCTTCGATAGCGTTACCCAGTAGGCTTGTGATGATGGCCTCATCGCGCATACTCTCCTCGCTGTTCGGGTTCAACTGTGAGTTCACAGCCGCCAGCTTGTCCATTATTAGAGCGTTCTGCGGAAACTTAACCAACGATTTGGCAAGTTTTATTGATTCTCCTAGAGCTAGAAATATATATATATATATATA
>MU158842.1:392565-545855 GCA_015888305.1 Antheraea pernyi | reverse complement strand
ATATATGAGGCATATAGAATCAAAGACAGCTAAGTACCATAAGTTCTAAAAATTAACTGAGTATGGAGCCATCTAGTCTATCATTGGTTGCAAATCACCATTTAATTCCTACAAGAAACAAAATACAGCTAAAGCCTTTTCATTTTCGTTTTAAGATTGGTTTTGGGATCAAATACATTTAAGTACAACCAAGTCATCAAATAAGAAGTAAAGTAAGAATAAAATACAGTTAAGAGATTCGCATTTTTTAATTTCTTGAACTTCTCTTTTAGAGCTGATAGCGATAGGCAGGCAAAATCAATATCATATGCCACTCCCTAAAATTTAAACTTTGAATATAAGTAAAACTCCAACTCTGAGAATAGATAAACATTTTTTTCGTTTCCTGCAAATTTGGTCTCTATGCACTTAGCTGTTTTTGATTTTATATGCCTCATATGTAAATAAAAAGATAAGGTACACAGTTGTCCAAGCATCATCACATATCTGTTAGAAATTATTCCTTATCTAAAAAGATATCAAGTTAGTATCATTTATACTAATATTATAAAGAGGTAGAGTTTGTGAATTTGTGAGTTTGTGACGTTGTAAGGGGTAATCTCAGGAACTACTGGTCCGATTTGGAAAAATTCAGTGTTATATAGCTCATTTATCAGGGAAGGTTATCGGTTATATATCATTACGATAAGACACATAGGAGCGGAGCAGCAATGAAGAATGTTGCAAAATCGGGACATTTTTTCCTTTTCAGAGCTTCCGCTGCGTTATAGCGCAAAACAACCATTCCACGCTGACGTATTACCGCCCAACGAAGTGGGCACGGGTCGGCTAGTTGAATATAAAGTCAATAATGTTTTAACAATGATTTGTATAAGTAGTATGCGTTTAGCGATGTGTGAAATGGGGCAAGCGGTATGGTGCGTATGCGCAGGAGAGGGAAAGTAAACATATAACATTGGACACAAATACATTTTGTAAGCAAAGTATATTTTTGCTTTTAATTTTGTTTTTTGTATGTTTCTTTCTCTGTATATAATATATGTCATTAAGGTAATAAACAAATTCCACTGCAGTCAAAATTAATGAAAATAATCTGGGCCAAAAAAAATGTCTCTCACCAGTTCCAGTAGACGTAAGCTTGCAGGCCAGTCCTGCTTGATGGGCTTCTACGCCAGACATCAGACGACCAGTGATTAGCATGTCTAAAGCTCGTGAGAGACCGATCAATGAAGTCAATTTCCTTCCACCGAATAGGCTCTGTGGTACTCCTGAATTATATGTTGTTATAAATTATTATTTGTCATTCTTAGTCTTAAAAAAGTGATATACACATTACAAGAATTTTCTAGTAGTAGGTGCTTATTAAAAAAATTTTGAAACTAAAAATAACGCAAAATTTATTATAAGCTCCAGGGCAGTAATAAAGTCAGAATCTAGACTGCAATAGAGAAAATCATTATGTGCCAACAATTAATGATTGAATAATACAATACTCCTATCAATTAATTCTTTTGCCAAAATAAAATAATTAGGTAAAATCTTACTCGAAAATTAGAAAACAGTAATTTTTAATATACTAATATTATATATAATAGTAATTCAATTGTTATAAACATTATCATTCTATAAGATGACATTAGACGAAATAAAAAAAAGATATGGTGCATTCATTGATATACCAAAACCCATGGTGCACAATTAACGTCTCACATTCGGCACACAGAAATAAGTGCATTATGCAGTCATTTCAAAACAACTTTAACACATTCAGGTAAGGTTGAATTTGCAAAATCATAAGTTTATAGTATAACTACTTATTTATATTGGGGTGTTTTTGCTGCAGGTTTTGTTAGTTACTTTTATTCGAGACTATGTGTCTTGTGTTTTTATATATCAATGGGCACATTAGATATTTATTTTATTAATTTATTTAAACTTTATTGTACCCCAATTACATATATATATATAACGGTACAATGGGCGGCCTTATTGCTATTAGCAATTTCTTCCTTTCAATCCTAACTTTATAGTTTATACACTTAGTTTAAGTGCAAACAATGACATGTATGTTTCAGAATCCGTATATTACAAGTAAATTAGATATAATGCTAGCGGGCCCGGAAGACGTTGTCCCGCCCTGACTATAAAAAAATCCTTGATAAATTATATACTAATACCTCCCTCATGAATCATTTTATCTACTGGTGAAAACCGCAAGAAAATCCGTTCAGTAGTTTTTGAGTTTATCGCGAACAGACAGACAGACAGACGCGGTAGGGGACTTTGTTTTACACATGTAATGATTCCATATTCTTTAGTAAATCAATTATGACTTTGTAATAAAGAAACACCGGCAATTATCATACCAAATCTTCTGCCGAGACAGCCAAGAACTGCCGTATCCTCAATGACTCGTAGATCACAAGATAGAGCCAGCTCGAAACCTTCAGCTACAGCGTATCCTGTGACAGCTGCTATCGTTATTTTGTCACACAGCGGCCTTCTGAGTAATCGTGTCTTGAATGGAGATTGATTTAATTATTTTAAAATTGTTAATATCTTTTTTTTTTTTTTATCGTGGGGAAATCCCTTATGGATATGCCACCCTCCCGGGGGAGAGGGTGGGTTATGTCCGAGTCGCACGGACTAAAACCCCACGGTGTACCGACAGACCGTTTTGTGGGGGCGGCAAGGGATCGTTCAAGCTAATCAACCTTGTAGAGCCGCCCCCACGGTCCGCCCGGCGGAAGGTGACCGCCGGGCTCCTACCTATAGAGGGACAGACCGGGTACACACCGGCTGCCCCCCCTCGTCCGCCGGACCCGTGCAATGAGGAGATGGGCCCCCCGGCCCATCCCCTCAGGTCCGGCTACGGTGGCAGGAGGAGTTGGGCGAAGCGCCTTCTCCTCCTGCCTGTCCTCCTTTGGCGGAGACGGCCACTTTGAGGGTCTGCCTCGCGGGCCCTCTCCGCCTCCTCCTTCTGCGAGATGACCTCCTCGAAAATTGTTAATATCTGATTTAGGTTTGCTTAAGTTTAATTGAGTGAAGTTGAACTGAACATAAAAAAAAATACATAAGATACGACATGTACGGTGTTATTACAAAAAAAGTTAAATACCTATTGAACCCTGGCTTTAAAAAGGACTCATATTAAATGCTCCGCGGTCGCTGAATGTTCGCCATCTTGCTCTTTTGTCTCGCTCTGATTACGTTAGGTTAGGCTGGCGAAAAAGGATAACGCTAACTTACTTCGGGCGAGCGCGGTGCATTTATTAGGAAACTTTTTTAAACCAAGTATTTAATACGTATTTAACTTTTTTGTAATAACACGGACAAGGGCTAAAATGGAAATGGGCGAGCCATGTGGCGTGGCTACAAGATGACAGATGGACAAAACGAGTCACTACGTGGAATGGTTCAAAGGGAAAAAGGCGCATAGGAATACCCCACACAAGACGGCAGGATGACATCAAAAGAACAGAGGGCCTAGACTGACTAAAAGTGGCTCAAGATAGGGAGAAATGGATGTCTTTGAAGGAGGCCTTCACAGGAGCAGCGGATTTTGCAAAAAAAAAAAAAATGATATAACATTTTTTCATATTTATGATTATTATCTTAATATATAAATTTTTGCTGTGTGTATGTCATTAAACTTCTCCCAAACGGCTGGATCAATTTTAATGAAACTTTGTGTGCGTGTTCCAGTGGATCCGAGAACGATTTAGATTCACAATTAGACCCGGTAGGTGGCGCTGCGGTTTAATTTAAATTTATTTTTTTTAATTATCAAAGCTGGACTACGTTTATGTTTATTTTGCAAGAAATATAGGGCTTTATTTTATTTATAAGTTTAATTAGGTGGTAGGTTAATTAGGTACAATGTTAGGAGCGCTCAACATACTCTCGACGTACTTAAAACAAAAAACCGAAAATATCTGTAAGACAAGTTAGAGCGGAGACAAGATAAGCACACATATTTTTCATGTTCTTGCACTATAACTAATCCATTATAGATACCTCTCCATAGACCTACTACCGCTTTCAGAGGGTCATTTAAATATGCCGCCACTCGTTGTTGGAACAACATCGCAAAACGCCATGTCGATCCAAAAAGAGTAAACTTAGCTTTAAACTCTCATATAAGCGTTATCTATTGCAATTTCAAAGTCAGTAATTAAAGTGACGTATAATGTATTCACGTAGTTCTATTGTAAGTTCTGTTTATTGGTGTGTATTTTATTTTTTTTTCTTCAAAATTTATATTTGTTTTGTTTAATCCTAAATTTGTGGTTACAGTAGTTATTTGTTTGTTCATTTCAAATTTTGTATTAACATTAACGTCCATTTATCATCATATATAGGCTTCCCATCGAAATCAGCGCTGCAGTACTACTTACAGTATTGCAGATTTTTGCTGAACGGGTTCGCCAATTGTTGGACATTTTTCATTTTTAAAATGTTTTTTTTTTCTGTCTATTCAGTTTGTGTAATTTAATTTAATTGTATGGTTGTGCCAACAATATATATATATATATATAAAATAATAAATAATATAACAATATATATATATAAACAATATATAATTTCTGTCTCTTCTTTCTTTCTCTACTCTCGGGCCGTATTTTGGTGTTCACGACGGGCCATCTTGAGATGTGGATTTAGGAGCTGTTCAACCGTGTGGCCGTTGACAATTCTCGAGGCCCTGGAATGTGGGGCGGATTTCCCTCATCCCGAAGAAGGGCCGTCCTTCCGAATGTGCATGGGTGTACCGAACACTGGTGTTGCTGGATTACGCAAGAAAGTTCTTTTAGAGAATCGTTGCCATTCGGGTCATCTGGCATATGGAGGAGATGGAGCCTGAACTGTCGAACCCACAGTACAGCTTTCGGTCAGGGCATTCGTACGTTTTAGAGCACTGACCTTACTGAAAATGTAGTCCACGGAGGAGAGCTCTCAGGGGGCAGATTGTTGACAGTGTGTTTAGATACCGCCAAAGGGTTACAGGAGACGTTTCGGTTCTTCATAAAAGCTCTGTACCAGTGACGGCTAATGAAGGCGTACCTGAGAGGAGTGAGGTAGTTTTGTGGTTCTAATTAGAGTGCATTTAATGCAATATGTTATGAAGATGACTCGCTTATCGTAACCTGTAGGTATGTGATGACACTTGTAGTGCTACAAAGACCACAGCCCTCATGTTTAGATGCATCAGAAGGCTGGGGCTCAATATGGTCTTCGAAAAGACCGAGACCCTAGCGTTTTAAGGATTTTGGTGAGAGCCACCATGAGAGGTCTACATCACTGTGAATGGTATCCGTACCAGGGTGGAAATCCAGATTAAATATCGGTTCCTCACGTTGGACGGGTGATTGTAGTTCGAGCCCTACTTCTGGTGGCCAACCTGAACTTGAAATCTTGAATCTACTTGAGGGTGAATCAAAGTAAATTGAGTTAGTGAACAGTCTGTCAACTGCACTGGTCTGGATGGCAGGAAATCAAATGGTTTTTATTATACTATTTTATAAGTTGGGAGATTGAAGCCCCAGGCACCAAGGTACCCACGACAGAGGACTCCATATAAAAAAGGTCACAATAGTATTTATATTTACAATTTAAAGACAGAGTGCAACTATTTTGTAAGAGACACTAGTTTCATTACTTCATAGTTTTATGCATATTGAATTAATTAATATCATCTTATTAAACAACTCGGGATCATAAAACACCAGTAATCTTATTTTTATATTAAAGAACCCTTAAAATATTTCAAGAGGCAATGAAGATATTTGTATCCCCTTATACTTGCTTAAATATGGTATTTTATAGATATTTCAATGAAATATAATAAACAGTTCAAAGAACTATTTTATTCCTTTAAAAATACCAGTATTGAATTTAAGTATGCCTCTCGTACTACAAAATTATACCACTTCATACTCGTAGAAGGAATTCTGATATCGTGTTTCTCTTTAAATTGCTACATGGAATCACAGACTCCCTACTACATTCTTGAACGCTTGAACTTTGCGATTCCACGTTTGGGTAGTTGCCTCCATAACAGAAAAACTTTTTACTTGCCTCATTGCAGAATTATAGTATCAGTCAACATTCCCCAGTATATCGTATGTCTTCTTTCTGTAACACTGTTCGCACAGAGATTGACATATGTTCTGGTTCAGTTACCTCTATCAAAAATACTCTTAAATCACTTAAATAATGTAATTTCTAGGTTGTTAGTTGTATGATATATTTATTTTGTTTGTGTACCGCCTAATGTCTGTTCTCTATATTTTATATACATGCTGTGTCTACATCTAGAAGAGTACAATCATAACATGGTTTTTCTATACTACTAAATTATGTATGTAACAAGATTGTAGTCAGTTTTGTAGGCCAAAATACTAAAAAAAAACATATAAAGAAAGAAAGAAAGAAAGAAAGAAATATTTATTCAATGCATACAACACATACTTACAAGAATATACATAAATTCAAAAAGCAAGAGAGACAAGTGTTGCATGTGGTGAAAAGGTCTTTGTCTCGGCACAAGCTGCAAGCTTCCATGTGGAAACATTGCAGCGCTGGTTTTCAGACAAAGCCTGCTGTATATTAATATATAGACGTAATTACAATTACACGGACGAATTAACATGATAATTTCAAATTAATATTACACATGCCCTTAATATGTAACCTAATACCGTGTAATACCTACATGATACGATACACGTAAAGCTGTGGAATTAGATATAATTTTCAAATGATTTCGCACTAGTTCAGAGATCATATGATGTAACAAGTTTATTTAATTTATTTATTTACTGAAATTCTTGCGATGCTTGCCATGTTAATAGATAGTTTTTCAAATGTTTTTTAAAACTAGAACGATGACCTAGTGTAATGTTACGAATAGGAGGAGGTATGTCATTCCAACACTTAGTGGCCGCATACCAAACTATGTTTGTTAATAATCTTTCATAACTTATGTACAACTATATACTTACTGAAGCATCCTTTAATGCATTGTAACCCTTTGCATCAATGTCATCAATATCAAATCCAGAGCAGAAAGAACCTCCCTCGCCATTAAAGACAATCACTTTTGCTTCATCATCTTTATCAAATGCATCTAAAGCTGCAGCTATCTCCCTAAGTGTTGGTACATCAAGACTATTGCGTGTTTGCTGGCGATCTATATTGAGTATAGTCACTGCATTGAACTTTTCTATTACAATATCTGTAAATATATTCAAATATCTCATTATGATGGTTAGATTCACAATTAAGAATCGATTAGACAATTTACCCCCTAATAAGGCACTTATTAACTTTAAAACACAGCTACCAATTCAGAAACATTCCCGTTAGAAACTCTATCCATTTTTATTTCTTTTTTAACCATGGAAGTGTTCATATAAATAATTATTTTATGGGTCGTCAACATGACAATACATTTGTGATTGAATATAAATACAGTAATTTAATCAGTTGATCTATTAAAGATTATAATGGCAAAATCTTACATCCAACCCATTAAAAACAGTAAACTTAAGATTTATTTTTAAACATTTTAATGATTGGTCAAATGCTAAGACCACAATATCACTGTTATTAAGTGACAAACGGGCCTGAAGCAATATGAGTAAGGATTAAGATAAGGATAAGGCTTATTAAGGGTTAAGGCTCTAAATCTAGGAGCTACTAACTATAATTCAGAACAACATAACCTTACTTTTTTTAATATCGTCCGTTTTCTCAGAATTCTCTGCTGCTATTTTATCGCCGTTATTTGAGAAACATCTTATAATACTTTTTTTAATGAAAGTAATATTATTTCTTGCGATAAAACTTCTTAAGAACGTCATTTCTGCTGGAAAACTAGTGCAAACATTTATAAACAATTAAACTGTCAATACTGATACTTTCTACATTAGTATATTATCTATGACTGATACTATTGTTAGAAAGAAAACGTTCTGAAACTGGATATAAATAAGCACGGATGAAAGAGTTTATTTCGTGTAGATCGAAGTAAGCTAAATAAAATACACAGAAGAAAGCACTTCTCTTTATTCCGTGGTGGAGATAAGTATAGATTCTAATAAAAATATAAAGAAATAAATTTACAAGTATTCTAATAAATATTATTTATTTATTAATATCATCATTCTAATATTGTGTTAGATAAATTTATAATTTCCTAACGTATTAAATGATTTATTATCTAATAAATCCATTTACCTTCATAATAGTATTTACATTATTCATAGATGTTGCCTGTTGTTCATTACATTACATTACAGATGTTGCCTTCAAAAACAATAATTCATTATGACAATTCTGAAGTGTCAATTCATTCAGTCATCAAATGAATGTTCTCGACAAATTCTTTTAGTACACGTATCCTTATACAAATATTTATATTTTGTTTCATCATTAGTCTTCTTTCTTGCGAAGAACTATCACTCTTGTGAAATAAAGTAACAAAGAAGAGACGTTGAAACTTTTAGTGACAAGAAACGTAATTCTCTGATCTATACTTTGTGAATACGTGAAAATGTCCGAATTCAGGGACTGGTACAACAGTGTACCGTTCTTCACACGGTACTGGTTAACGGCAACGATAGTCCTCAGTTTACTAGGCAAATTCGGCTTAGTTAATTACTACTATTTGATGCTGAGCTTTTATGAATTCATATATCAATTTCAGGTGAGTTACTGCATAATACTATGTCGTTCTTTGAAAATTAAAAAGTACTAGACATCTCCTGCCACTTCCTACGCGTTAAATACATACTAATATTATAAATACGAAGGTAAGCTTCTTTGTTACACTTCCTCACTTTGCCTAAACAACAATCATAAAACTTTACATACCCATTGTCAGGAGTATGGAAAAGGATATACGGCACGGCCGTAGCTATGGGGGGGGGCATTATGGGCAATCCTTATAACCACAATGCCCTACCTTAGAAATACCAAAAACTAAGATAGATTATTATGATTAAATTGTTTGTTCATATTTTGAGATTTAAAAAAATGTAGCGATAGGTATTTAAACTTTTCCAAACATACCACCGATTGTGACATTCTAGGGTAGATCAATTACGATATTTTTTTATTTATGTATATTTATTATAATTTAACCTGTAACTAACGTTGCCCTACTTCAAATTCAACTCTAGCTACGGTCCTAATATACGGTACCTTTTGAACCTTAAATAAATAGGCTGGTCCTAAGGGCTAGGTCAAATTCCTATTAATTCGAGCAAAACTGTGAGGAAAAGTCAATTTTGATATAAACTGTTTTTTTTTTAAACTGGTTCAGCATAATGTACCCAATGCAAAGTAAGTACATTAGGGTCTATAAATAATGGCGACTGTTAGTGTTAAATAGCAATTGCAGTCAACACTATCATGCCGACCTGCAAATACAATACAAAATACTCTAGTATTTAGTTGTTACTTACATATTAACGACACCGCAACTGAGATGTGCATGCAGACCGCTGCTGCCTCTCACTGTCATTTTTCACAAGTCTAACCTAACTTAACTGAGATGGGAATAGCCCGACTTCAGTTGTGGCGGTGTTAATACATAAATACCCTAAGTTATATATATGTAGGCTAAATTGGAACATAATGAATACACCAACATTTATTTATAGGTATACTAGCGGGCCTGGCAAAGTTGCCTGCCCTGATTATAAAAAAATCCTAGACAAATTATATACTAAAACCTTCCTCAAAAATCACTTTATCCATTGTTGAAAACAAAATAAAAATTTGTTTAGTAGTTTTTGAGTATATTGCGAACAGACAGACAGACAGATGTGGTTGGGCACTTTGTTTTACACTCTGTAATGATAGAGTGAAAAGAAATGTATGCTTAAACAATTATGTTTATAGAGGATATCTTTATTAATATATTAATAAAATACAAAATACTGTATTTGATGTTCTTGGACTTTTAATTTTTAATTAGCAACAACACAGTTAATTATAATATATACATAATTTATTTTCGATATACACGTATTCATTGGTGAATCATGCAATTTTCATTGCATGGTTCACAAATGTATATATGTATGAATAGCTTAGAATAGTTTAGCTAGGACAGACGCGTCTTTTTTCGGTAGCATCCAAGCCGAGGTGTGCGTGCACCCTTGTGTATGTTACCCTAAAACCCAAAATCGGTTGTGAGCCTTAAGCGCCAACCTTAGTAGTCCGGTGAAGCTGTAAAGATCTTGCCAGGTCAATAGCATAGTCAGTTCGAAAAAAAATATATACATAATTTGAAAGCCATAATGATATACAGGGCATTTATTATTTTGTTTGTAGAAATTATAGAATTTTTTTACCAATAAATATTAAAGTAGATTTGAATATATTTAAATTACAAATATGAATAGCTAACAGTATGCTTTTAAGGGCACACCTGTTTCAATGTATAAATTACTAAGTAATATGCTCCATTATAATTAAGTACATAGAAAATAAATAACATTCCCAAGTTTTATGATATTGTTTGATAGAAATACTTGTGATAAATTGCACTCAATGTATAAAATTATGTTACACAATATGTATAATCAGCCAGTCAGTCAGGAAAACCAATAAACACTCAGAAGGCACTGTGACTATTTATCCGAGCAGAGCTTCGTCTTACAGTAACTTTCACATAGGAGTGCGTGCAGATCAGCAACATCCTTTATATGCCGAACTCCCACCAATGTAGTCTCACACCGGGGTGAATAATGAACAGCCGGTGACTTAAACCAATAGCGTTCAAGGTCATTAGTAACACCCCCGATAAAGTCAATAGCGCGGTATCGCAGGAATAGTGGTTTTAGCGAGTGGCATTTTAGTCTCGCCTCTCGGGTGTGTCATAGCGGTACCGGACGTAATCATTAACAATTATCTCCCCAAATGAGTATGGCAGCTTGAGCGAGCATGATTTTTGTTATATTCTGCACACCCTGTGTAGTTCTTTAAAGTGTGTATAATTATTTTAGACTATTTATGCCCATGACTCTGTCCATGTGGAACTAAATATAAAACAGTGACTAATAATATCATCTGAATGTATTAAGTCCATTTACTTGTCTACTTTTATCTCATACATAAGTTGTGTCCTCATTAGAATGACAATAACTTTTCATAGAGTGAACCAATTTTAATGACACTAAGACGAAATGCTACACGAGGATATGCTTTATGACCTTCTTGTGAGGTCTTTGTGAGGTTTAATTGTGAACGCAGTACTTTAGCAGTCATGCGTGTTCAAACAAACAAACAGACATTTCTAAAAATAATTGAAATGTATTTTATTACTTATTCAAAGACATCTGCAACTATTTTTTTCACAAAAATCTAAAAATTACAGACGTTAGTTTTGCATTCTTATTATATGTATCTATAGATTGTATAAGAAATTTTGGTTAACAATAACTATGAATTATTTTTCAGATATGGAGGCCAATAACAGCTCTCTTCTTTTACCCAATCACACCAGGCACTGGATTCCATTTCCTTATAAACTGTTATTTCCTCTACAACTACTCTCAGCGGCTGGAGACGAGCACGTTTGCTGGGAAACCAGCTGATTATTTCTACATGCTTCTCTTCAATTGGGCATGTTGTGTTATTTTAGCACTTCTAGTCAAGTTTCCAGTAAGTATACTTTATGTTAACATAAAAAATAGGTCTGTATTTATGAGATTTAGTGTATACATTTTGCTGATACTACTTTATACTTTACTAAGCAACTATGACAGTCCATATTACATTTCAATAAAAAATATAATGAGAATGGAATAGAAGTTATAGATATCAGGAATATCATCTGATGTCCGCAGGTTTAAACATCGGCATGTAACAACTAATTTTTTGGAATCTGAGCACATTTCTAGATTTAAACTGGTAATATTATCTGCTGATAGTGGAGAATTTAATGTTGATGAAACTTGAACCAGCCAAATGTTCTTATAGTACCAACATATGTGGATAAATATATAGAAATATGGATTTCTTGGTGTTAGAAATCTCCAATATGCAATGGGTTGGTTTGGTGATTGTTCCCATACCTTCCTTTGGGAAAAGACCTATGATCCTGCTGTGGGTCTTTTACAGGCTGTAAATGATGATGATTGCATACTTAGCAACATGTCTTAAAAAGGTATTATAATTTTCATGGTGATTGGAAAATTTCAATCTTATGCATATATATGTTACTATGACAATATCAATTTTTATATAATAAATTATTATTATTTGTTATTTTATTTTATTGTAGCATAACAAAATAACTGCACTGTGCCTGATGTTAGCACAGTACAATCTAAAAACAATGGTGACCACCGAGTGACACAGTATCCATCGCCGGTCGCCGCTGTCATGCCGGCCTGCGAAGAGCTGGATATGCACAGGCTGATCCCAAAACGCGACCCCCAGAAGCAAATCACTATGACGGGCTTTTTCGCCTGCGAAAGGCATATACATGGTGGTTGTGACCCAGTTGTGCTGTAAAACCCTACCACCCCACTTTCGCCATTGCTTCGTTCGTTATTCAGCAGGGTGCACCACGTGGTTGGCTTGGATGTCTCAAGTCTTCGATGTTATTCGTCAGCCCTTACACCCCAAAATATATAGAAGATGTGACAAATGCATAAAAAAGCATAATATAGGAAAAGTCATGTCCAATACCATAGGTTTAATGATTATTTCCAGTCAATTAGATGTCTATTGCACAATATACAAATGTAGAGAATTGTATGGGACATATATATATATATATATATATATAGAAGATTGTTTAAATTTCCTAAAATATTATGATTACATTCAATTCAAAATGTATGCCATTAAAAGAGCTATTTCGGCGTGCGATGTATAAGCCGTTAGAGTTAGACGAAGATAATATATGGTGTCATAATTTTAAACATATCAATGCAGACGAAATTACAGGCAGCTGCTAGTTGCTACATAAATTAAAATGGATTTATAAATTAATGTAATAAATTACCCGTACGCTTTCAAATACGCTTCAGCGTATGTCGTCGCCTATGTTAATCGAGACCTGTGCAACAACTGTTAGTTAAAACGAGATATACGGTTTATCTAACTCCTCTGAATGGATGAATATTATGTTGTTTGTCGAAACAAGCTTACTTTGTCGTGTAAATTATCTTTATAGCGCTCATTCAGAGTGCAACAAAATTGTAGTTATGAGAAAACTGTTAACACCGCAATAAATCTGTCCGTATCTTAAAGAATACTTTTAAAATGTTGTATTTGTAAAATAAATGTAGTATCATTTCCGTATATATAATAAATATATTTTGAGTGAAATATGACGATTACCTTCTTTTGTTCTAGTATTGTCTCTATTTTTTTTAAATTGATATAGACATATCCGAGACCACCATGAAAGCGTATTTAAGTTTTTTGATGTTAAACTTTTTATGGGGTAGAGCCACGCTGAAGCTATTACTGGTTTCAGCATGAATGGGTCGGCTCGCCCGGGGTAGTACCACCCTCTCATAGAAAACCGACGTGAAGTAACAGTTCCTGCATTGTTGCGTTTCGTTCGGTCAGTGAGAGCGCCGGAGACCTACCTCCCCTCCCCTCTCCTCTCTCCTCTCTCCTCTCCCTCCCCTAATCCTTCCCCCCAAAGGATGATAACGCACTTGCGACTCCTCTAGTGTTGTTAGTGTCCATGGATGGTGGTGATCACTTAACATCCGATGACCCACATGTTCGTTTGCCAACTGTGATATAATTTTTATGTCATAGGTGGCAAACGAACAGAAACGAACGATCTATATTTTGTAATGATGAAAATATTTTACGTATTATAGTTCGGTTATTGTTCATAATTGACGTGGATGGAAAATAATACGACGGAGCATGGATTCTGACTTGCCACAAAAACTCCCTGGGAAGTTCTAACAAGACGGCCACCATCTTCTTAGAACAATAAAATTATCGCAAAACACATGTAATATTATTACAAACTCGACAACGGCAGTCATAGCCTGGAAGATTGGTTGTCACAGAAAACCGACGTGAAGTAACAATGCTTGCATTACTGCGTTTCGTTCGATTAGTGGGAGGACCGGAGGCCCACCTCTCTTCCCCTTCCTCCTCTCTCCTTCCGCTTCCTCCCCCTCCAACACAGGCTGGTAAGGCACTTACGACTCCCCTGGTGTTGCAAGTGTCTATGTATGGTTATTACTTAACACCAGGTGACCCACCTGTCCGTTTGCCTCCAATGACATAAAAAAATACATTATACTTTTAATTTACCCTCTTTTATGTTGAAATAAAATAATATTTAAAAAAAGTGTGTGTGTACTTATGTACACGCGTTAGAAGTTATACTTCTTTGGCTTAACAAGTAAAAATCTTTTCAAAAATTTTATCTTGCGCCTTATTCTACGTTTGTAGAAAAAAAGAGACTAACAATAGAAAAAAGGTATTTAATACATTGAAAGTTTTAATATAAAGAAATACAAACAACAAATAGAAAGAAACAAAATGTTGACTATAGCTAACTTCAGGGTGTCAGTTTTTAGTGACGGTGTGCGCGCGCAACGTAAAAATTTACTCTCATCATTTTTCTGTGACAGTGTGCGCGCGCATCGTAGAAATTTACTCTCATCATTTTTCCCTAACGCGCCAAAAGAAATATAACTTCAATAAAATTACAGATATCTTAACATGGTTTGAACATACTTCTTTATTTACAAAAAAATTATATCGGGCACATTATTGTTAATATCAAAAATGTCTGACAATAATAAATTCACGTTTTAGTAGCATTTAAAAGTTAGTGAAAAACAAAACATTCTAAAATTATATAAAGTTCAATATTTTTGCCTGTAAAGGTTTACCGGCAGCCAATTCGCTGTCGAAAACGTTGCCTAGCTCTTAGACAAATAGTCACAGGCAAGTGACAGATGACACATGCTGCTCATATCTTTTTAATATTTATGTTTTTCTTTAATACAATGTAGTGTGAAAAAGTTCTAATACAAGTTGAAAATAGTTATGATGTCATTCAGTGTTTAATTTATCATTATTTATTTTATGAATATATTTTAACGTTTAAATTACAATTTAACTCTATCAACTTGATATTTTATAATGTAAACTATACTGAGCGTATAGTAAACGCCTACAAAAAAGGGAAAGGAACTACGTTCCAACTGGAGGTCCATGGACCTCTCAAGCTTTTTTTACATTACTGCCAATATACGTAGGTTAGTTTTTATTTTAATTGAACCCGGTAGATGATGTTACGAACGGGTTGTAGGCTTATTGGGACAGAAGGTACTGGGACAACGTACTGGGAAGACATTTATCGGCAATATATGTAGGTTATTTGTTATCTTAATTGGACCTGGTAGGTGATGCTGCGAACGGGTTCAAAGCATATTTTAAAATATTTCTCACATACCAACTGGGTATATGTTTGAGTGAGAGTTATCACTGTGCCAATTTTCGTCAAAATCGGTTCAGTACTTTCAGAGTGATACGTGTTTAAAGGGACAGACAAACAGGCCGATCCTGGAGAATCCCTTGTGTTTTATGAGATAAAAAGTATCCTAGATGTAACCTTGTAATATTAGTTATTACTGTGCCAAATTTTGTCTAAATTGGTTCAGTACTTTCAGAGTAATACGTGTTTAAAGGGACAGATAAACAGGCAGATCCTGGAGAATCCCTTGCGTTTTATGAGAAAAAAAATATCCTAAATGTAATCTCGTAACATTAGTTATCACTGTGCCAAGTTTCGTCAAAATCGGTTCAGTACTTTCAGAGTGATGCGCGTTCACAGGGACAGACAGACAGACGGACAGACAGACAGACAAAAATTTTAAAAGGGTTATTTTTGGCTTCTATATCGACAACAAAGCCTACCCCTATCAAAATTTTCAAAAAATATTTAATGTACAGATTTGGCCCTGCTACAGTTTTATTATAATATAGATATTTGTGATAGATCTTTTGAAAAATGTTGTATCTTTTAGATATCATTGCAATATTCTTTTTACTAAGGAGTCAGTACTTCAGGTGTATAAGGCAGAAGGTCAGGAGTAGGCTTTATTGATGTTGGACCTTAAATTATGTATGATGAATGTATATTTGTTTCCACTATTTAGCTCAAATGAGTAAGACAAGAGCTTTGACCCTTCCACTTGTTTCGTTCAAGGATAAGTTTTAACTGATACTGGATATTACACTTTATAACAATTCACCTAATTTACAGCTCCTCATGGATCCAATGGTGTTATCAGTGCTGTATGTGTGGTGTCAGCTGAATAAGGATGTGATAGTTTCATTCTGGTTTGGGACCAGATTTAAAGCTATGTACCTACCCTGGGTTCTGCTCGCTTTCAATCTCATCCTAAGTGGAGGGTGAGTATCTATATATTATATTATATTATCCTCCTAAGGCCTAAGCTTATAATATTCAAGAAGAGTTAAAAACCCAATGTTCAATATCTTGTACAATATGTTTCTACATATTCTGGGCCATGCATTTTAATTTAAAAACTTAACCAATACCTTTTATCTCTAATTCATTTAAATGCACATTGGGCATTTGGATGATCATAAGTTTTAAATGAAGGAACATTTTTAGACAATCTTTTATTGAATAATATGGCATTAACCACAATAGTAGGTGAGGTTACTGTTAGCCTGAAACTTTAAAAGCATAATCTATTAAACTTGAATATACATCTTACTGTAAACTGGGCTTCTACGAGATGAGGCTTTTTTTTTTCAAAATTGGGTCTAAATGCTGCGTGTTAGTTTGTACAATAAGATGAGCGTTACGTGGTATGAGGTTGTGGAGATCAAGGGTCAAACGACATTTTTTTTGTATTGTATTTTTAAACCTCCTCTCGACTTTTCATCTTTGTTTGTGATCAATTTCTTTTTATATTTATTACCTATCCTGTAATGTTATGATTAATTGAAATTGATAAATAAGAATGGCCAACAGTGGAGGTGTCCGCCACACCAGTTGTCAAAACGAATAAATTCAATAAATTCTAATTCATCTTATATGCATTATGAATAGAAATACAACAAAAGTATTTATTTATTCTCCTTTTTGTTTTTTTATGTCACAGGTTGCAAACGAACAGTGGGTCACCTGATGTTAAGTGATCACCACCGTCCATGGACACTAACAACACGAGAGCAGTTGCACGTGTATTGCCACCCTTTGGGGGGAAGGGTTAGGGGAGGGAGAGGAGAAGGGAGGGGAGGTGGGCCTCCGGCGCTCTCACTAACCGAACGAAACGCAACAATGCAAGCACTGTTACTTCACGTCCGTTTTCTACAGAGAGGCTGGTACTACCCCGAACGAGCCGACCCATTCATGCTGAAACCAGTAATAGTGTACATTTTTAACACTTTAAAGGATCAACATACTAGATTTTCTCAAGTAAAATATCTTAACCCTAGCTGTAAACCTTATTAGTAACGTAATATTATTAATTCTTTCATTTGTTACAGTGGTGTTATGGAACTATTGGGTATTCTGGTTGGCCACTTATCGTTCTTCTTGTTGTTTAAATATCCACAAGAGTTTGGTGGTCCTGCGCTACTAACTCCACCTGCATTTCTGTAAGTTCTTTTTACTATATTCCTGTTATTCAATAGACTACATTATTTCATGTTAGTATAAATTCGCCAGAAAATGGCACAGTTAATGACAGTACTTGTTTAATCCAAATCGTGACCATTCCACCATCTACTTACTATTTTAGAATGGTCCTTAAGAATAAAAATACTTGCAATATCCTTGAAGAATCTTCCTTTTGATGATAAAATATATGAGAAAATCTTTTTTTTTTTCTGTTAAAATAACACACACAAAGCAAAGACGATTCAACTTTTGATAAAAAAAATCTATGCCTTTATGAATATAAGTATATATATGATACATTATAATATGTAATTGTTATTATTTTGCGGAATATTATGAAATTGTTTTGCAGAATTGTGAATATTTTAAAGAAAGGAATTTTCCTCTTGTAAATGAAAAAAAATCACATTATTTGCTAAAAAATGAATTTGGGCAATTATGCGGCATGTGTTTTGACTAGAAAAAAAAAAGCAATTTTATGAATAGTGGCATATTTGTACTACCTACTGAGAAACGGGATTGCCTAGTTTAGGTGGCAAAGGTCATCATGTATAAACCAACAAATTTCTACATAGTATTTCTTACATTCAATATTTTTTAGATTATATATTTGAAATGTTTTTGATTTTGTGTTATGGTTGCTAAATAAATATTATATTATAAATGATCATTAACATTCTTGTGTATACTTAAAACCATTCAAAGCCAACAAGCTTAATGAAAAATTAATGCATTGTCACATATTTGACACATTTATAGTCTCCCTACCTTATCTTCTTCGATTCGTTCCGAGTCATATGCATGTCTGTTATCTCGGAGTACCATTAAACTTATCAATTTTATTGTCTGTCTGTATACAGGAAACAGATGTTCCCGGATACGAGATATGTAGGGGGTTTTGGTACAGCACCACAGGCTAGGGTACCGACACGACCCGGGGGTACAGTGTTCGGTGGGCACAACTGGGGCCGGGGACAGACCCTCGGAGGAAACTGATGAAGATCTGGCATTCTGTTTGGATGAGGAACATTGTGACGTAAACACCATTCCGTAATGTGTGGGTGCAATGAATCACATTTATGTGAATTTATTAACAATATTTATCAGTTACAATGAAGTGGGTTTATTTTGTAAACGTTTTTTTTTATGTTCTTAGTTTTAATGATAATGAATTAACAATTTCTCAAATTATCCAATAATTAATTTTGAAATCCTTAATAGTGATTGAAAATTGTTACAAATTACAAGGGTTAAGATATGTACCTATGTAATTAACATAAATTGGAGTGATTAAGATATATGCTATATTGTTGTTAATAAATATAATAAAAATACCTCACAATTTTTTTGTTATAAAATTACTTGAACCTGTCAATGTTGTGATAGTACATTTTTCTGAGGTTATTTACATAACATCTATCACTGAGTATATAATTGAGAATTAATAAAAGTTGCAAAATTCAAACCTTGGTTTTTTTATTTCACTCCCACACTTGATGTCACACCATAATAATATTCTTCCTGTGCTAAACTACCTTGACATACATATCTAACTACCCATAACAAAATTGAATAGAGAAAACGGTGTTTGTCATGGAAAAATAATATTTGTCGCCGTTTACGTTTATTCTATCATTATTTTCAAAAACGTGTGAACATGCTCCATTACAATGTTTTTTTATGGAACCATTTCTATACTCGTTGAACTCACTACAAAATTAATATCGAATCGTTTGAATAATGACAGCCTTTCAGGAGATTTCCACCCTCGTCTATTTATAATGTATATAATTCCGAGGGGAGATGTAGTCAGGTGAAGCTGTAAAAACCTCAACAGATCAATAGCGTGGTCAGTTCGAGAAAAGTCCGAGGAGAGTTCTATTCTAGAATTCGAAGCGAATACGATGATAATAAAAAGAGGCTATTTCCATCACGCTAAGACCAATAGGAGCGGAGCACCGATGAATAATGTTGCAAAATCGGGTTTTTCTCCTTTTGAGAACTTCCACTGCGTTTTAGCGTTAGCCCAACGTTAACTACGTTTCGCGGGGTGGTAGGGTTTTACAGTCCGACTGGGTCGCAACCACCATGTATACGGCGAAAAAGCCCGTCATAGTGATTCGCTTCTGGGGGTCGCGTTTCGGGATCAGCCTGTGCATATCCAGCTCTTCGCTGGCCGGCATGACAGCGGCGACCGGCGATGGATAATATGTCACTCGTTGGTCGCCATTGCTTTGTACTGTGTTTATCATCAGGCACAGTGCAGTCATTATGCCGTGCTACAATAAAAAAAAAAGCGGAGCACCTATGAATAATGTTGCAAAATCGGGTTTTCTCCTTTTGAGAGCTTCCGCTGCGTTTTAGCGTTAGCCCAACGTAACTATTCCACGTGGAAGAAGTCGCGGGGAGAAGCTAGTGATAAATTATTTCAAAAATACTTAACCAATCAACTAACATAGCCTGCATTTTATTTTCCAATTCTACATTAATGCAAAGGAGGCCATGTATAAAAGGTAGTATAAATTAAAAGACTAAGTATAACTTGGAACTATATTACACAACTATTTAATAATCGAATCAATGATGCTTATCCTTTTCATCTACTTTCCCGTATTCTTTCTCCCACATGGCAATGAATTCCTTCTTCCTTTCCTCACGACGTTTGAAGTATTCAGGGTATTGCGCTTTTTCTAAAGGATGCCAATAGTCCAGGATCCAGTCTGGTGGAGTCACTACACGCTCATGAGCTACACCTCCAGCACTTTTTGCGACTGAAAGACCGAGAATTATAATTATAAAGAGATCACAAAAAAATTTTGTTTACAGATAAGATTTTTTTTACAATTGAGCAACATTTTAACAGACAAAATGACTGTATTTATGCTCAAAGCTCTAAGGAAGCTTCCCAATTAGTCGATAGAGTGCAACATGGGCACTATCCAACTTCAGTGATGGTTTGGTGGGGTATTAGCTATGAAGGAGTGACTGAGCCATACTTTTGTGAGAAAGGTATACAAACATCGGCACAAGTGTATCAAAATACCATTCTTGAGAAGGTAGTGAAGCCCTTTAACAACACCATGTTCAGTAACCAAGAATAGACCTTCCTACAAGACTGCGCCGGGTCATAAAGTTCGGTCTACGCAGTCTTGGTTGGAAACTAATGTATCGGACTTCATCAGAGCTGAAGACTGGCCGTCGTCTATCCCTGATCTTAATCCGCTGGATTATGATTTATGGTCAGTTTTAGAGAGTACGGCTTGCTCTAAACACCATGATAATTCGGGGTCCCTAAAACAATCCCTAGGATTGGCAGTGAAGAATTTTCCCATGGAAAGAGTTTCAACGTTTATAGGACGGTATTGCAGCCAATGCACTTCAAATAAGCTTTTTATATTTTAAATTGTTTTATATTTATGTATTAAACTATCATACTGTAAAAGTAATAAATGTTATTTGCAATAGAAAATTATTTTTTTTTTTTTTTCAGTATTTATGGTAAGACTAGGTTTTTACAAATTTAAAACATAACAATTAAATCAAATGAGCGACTTTTTACTTTTCAACCCATCATATTTTGTCACAATAAATTCCCTCGGGACTCTAGTGTAGTAGTAATAAACTATTTTATAGCAGCGTAAGAGCATTATTACTATTTCTATTAAAGTTACACTTATACAGTGTTATTAAAGTTAAATCTCGTATTAAATGCACTGCGGTCGATGAATGTTCGCTATCTTACTCTCTCGTTTCACTTTGATTAGTTAGGTTAGACTTGTGAAAAAGAATAACGCGAACTTTCCTTGGGTGAAGGTGGTGCATGTAATACGAAACTATATAATTTAACTTTTTTGCAATAACACTGGTAATATTTATTATTTCTACAGTTTATTTAAAGGAGTTTAAATGTTTTTTTTTTTCATTTATAATAGTAATATTGTCAATCCTTATTGCCATCAGTGGCAGAGTTGTATATATCTTGTATTTTCAAAACGTCATCTAAATCATATAAGAATAATTGTAAATATTTAGTAATTATAGATTTTTTTCACAAAAATGGAACTAGTGCTCTATTCTAAGGATATTTCTGATTTTGAGTTCTACACCTTTATACTTTGTTGATGAATATAATAAGTGCATTTCAAAAATTTGGCTATAATAACAAAGTTTTCAGAATTATCTGTTACGACTATTATGTTTAAAGATACTAACTTCAATATAAGAGTATTGTAGCATCACACAGCGGACCGATAAAGGTCACTGTGAGCATAGCTTATTGTTCCAATTATTTTACTGCCAGATGTTATTCTTCATTCCTGGTACCTAGCAATTCTTTTACTACTCTAATATTCTTTGTACTTTAGTTTCTGTATTTTTCTCTATAATATTTGCATGTGTTCTCTTCTGCCTCTTTTAAATAAGCATGTTTCGTCAAATATAGGGGGATTCATAAACTCGCCACCAAAGCTTACGTTTACTAGTTTATGTAGGTGATAGAGCTAAGCTGAAGCTATTAATGGTCTCACCAGGAATGGGCCCGCTTGCCCGGGGTAGTATCACCCTCTCACAAGAAATCCGACGTGAAGTAACAGTACCTCCATTACTGCGTTTCGTTCGTCAGTGAGAGTGCCAGAGGCCCCACCCCTTCCCCCTTCCCTTACTCCCCCAAGACAGGTTGGCAATGCACTTGCGACTCTCCTGGTTTTGGAAGTGTCTATGGATGGTGGTGTTCGCTTAACATCAGGTGAGCCACTTGTCCATTTGCCTTCTATGATATAAAAAAAAACTAGTCTACAATTATCTTGAACCTTCTGATATTAGTAACATGGTAGTTATGATGCCACATTTAGCTAAACTATATATATACTAATAAATAATTGAAAATACAATGTATAAACATATGGGATATAAGGGGTGTCGAATAACATCGAAGACTTGAGACATCCAAGCCAACCTTGCACGTGGCAAGCACGTGGTGCACTCGATGGCGAAAGTGGGGTGGTAGGGTTTCACAGCCTGACTAGGTCGCAACCACCATGTATATGGCGAAAAAGCCCGTCATAGTGATTAGCTTCTGCGGGTTGTGTTTCGGGATCAGACTGTGCATATCCAGCTTTTTGCACGCCGGCATGACAGCGGCGACCAGCGATGGATAGTTTCTCGTTCGATGGTCGCCATTGTTTTTGGATTGTACTTTGTTTACCATCAGGCATAGTACAGTCATTTTGCCATGCTACAATAAAAAAAAAATCAAAACTTGAAATAAAAATGTTTAAATTTGGTAATTCTGAGAGTAACAGGTCTTTGTCACTGTCCTTTGCTAGTTTATTAAAAGTACTCACAATATTTTGGTACAGGATGTTGTTTTAAGAACAACTCTTCTTCTCCAGCTTTCAGCAGTTGAACTGCTTTACGCATGTCCTTCTCCTTGGCATTATGATCAAATCTCTCACGGAGAAGCACAGCATGGTAACGGTAAACATGTCTGTAAATATACTCTTCTATAGAATATTATTCTGGTGAAATAACATGGTTTTTTAACAATGAAAGTGGTTCTATCAAGTTTTGATGTCTACAAATAATGAGAATAACTTAAATTCACATATACAATGCTGCTATAGGATAAAAAATACCCTGTCAGTCCAATTCTATAAATGGTGCCTGTTCTTAATTTGAATCAACATCACAATTTAATGGCCACTACTCCAAGCCATCTACTGTTTTACTAATGATGTTTTATGAGTATATGTTATTATGTTGTGTTAGAAATATACTAAAGACCCTACAGAATATATGAGTCAAAGAAGATTTATAAAGAATGAAAACTATATGGAAATAAAATTATGTGGAGTATATATTTTTGTATACAATAAGAGTTTTGAAAATGTAAAATACATTTTATAATAACATTAGTTTTCTACTAACTTAATTAGAATGTAAATAACTACAAGCTTCTATTAGATCTTATTAGATTTTCTTATATATAATATGAATAAAGTAAAATGCAGAAAAAAAAATATTCAAAAAATTCCTACTAAAACAATAGTAACAAATATGTAACCTTTTTTATTATAGAATAAGTGTTCTTATAATGAACTTTTTTATATTATCATGTTTTCTGTTAAAAAATCTGTAAAATAAAAAAAAATGAAAAATTGGATACCTAAGTTGCTAGTTTAATTACGTAATGCAATAATATATACATAAAGATAAATAATTTTTCATTAACAAATAATACTAACCGTCTATCATAAAACGATTCTAAATTGCGCAAAGCCTTTTTATAAAGGTTACATACTTTTTGTGCATGAGTTCTAATACCAAGAGGAACGTTCGCCATTTTTGTTATTGATACTGATGACAGTAATGACACTTGACTGGTTGCTGAAGTAGTAATACGTCGAATAGGACAGGCGAAGGAATTAATCCATACTGCCAATTCTGAAGTTATCAATATAGGTAGTGCTTATGTATTCTTTAACCAATTTAATATAAAGGCATAAGCGCCAAATCTTCTATATAATATTTCGTACATATTCTTTTATCTATCTTTTTTATCTTAATATCCTTGTTATTAGTAGCGTTCCATCTTCTTTATCTGAATTATTTCGTTTCTCTCACCCAGAGTGTTTGTTAATTTCCATTGTCGAGTAGTTAATTCAATGTTCCAACAAGATGGTGGCTCTCTTGTTAGAACTTTCCATGGAGTTTTTGTGGCATCTCAGAATTCATGGTCCGTATTATTTTCCATTCACTTCAGACTGGGTGCTGAGAACACTGAGATAGTTTATAGTAATAGTTTTCGTCCAATAGAACAAGTAACGGAATTAATTCATATTGCCAGTTCTGAAGTACACTCGGAAAAAAATAATGTTGATGTCAAAAAATGAAAGACAAAAATCACTTATCCGTTAGGTGGTAGTATTCTCAACCACGGAAATAATATTATATATATTTAATATAATATACCTTGTCTACACTTGGTTGATTGAATAAAAAGTACGTTGCTAAATTAATATTTTATTTATAACGTATACCTACTATGCTGAACGTCCAAAATATGAAACTTTAATAGATTAATCAGTAGAGTAGACGATACGTATTCTTGATCGTGGAAAGCGTATTCTCTATAAATACTAAAGTTCTCTATAAAAATAAAGTCGCTTATTGCCTCTGACAATGTGTTTCCTTAGTTCTTTTAAACTACGCACTGGTTTTTCAAAACAAGCTATCCAGAAAAAAAACGGCTAGCTTCCCTAATTCTATTTACTCCATGTAATATTGTGTACGTATATCTTAAAAAAGCCTACATAACATTCGGCGATGGTATATGTCTATTCTCCTAAGTATAACCCAGAGTAAACGTTTCCATCTTCAATATATTATCAATACAATCAGTAAAAAGATTTACGGAGTAATGCATTCCCTTAAAAGAATGCAAAAAAAATTACCACTTCCGACAAAGAAAACACTTGTCAACTCGCTGCCACTTCCTATAATCATTACGCCGATGTAACTTATCAAGATCTTACAGAGGAGCTATTCAATAAACTCGATCGTCTGCAAAATTTGTGCATTCGGTATATTTTCGGGCTGCGTAAGTATGATCATATTTCTCAATTTCCTTCGCAACTACATAAACTAGCTTGATATACGTTCCAATCGAAATGCTCACATATTGCATTTTCCCTATGGTTTGTTTTATTGGAAAATCAAAATATTGTTTATTCAATTTAAGCCATGAGAAGGCGCTTATGCTACCACCGGTTCGGAAAACATCTCAATCATCGAGAAGAACCGGCAAGAAGCTCGATCTGGTTAATCTATTCATTTTACATACATAATAAGGTCTTAACAGCTTCACCGGACTACAATTCTTGTTCTGATTTTGTATTTAGTTGAAACAACACGGTGGCGTAGAATTGCCATCCCAGTATAAAAAGTATAGATAAAAAAAATCTTATCCGTTTGTTTATAATGGTTTCTGAGAGATTTATATGAAAATATAAATATATTAGAAGTGTTTAGAAACCAATAATTTGTGTAATATGAAAGTACGTTTATTTAAATATCTATTTGTCAATTACACTTGCATCTAGTTGAATTCTAATGTTTGTTCTAATGTTAACATATTTATTTGTATTTTTATCAGCCAACGTGCTATACCTAAGTGTTATATACTTTGAAAAAATCAAGTTATTCTCAATTCTCAGTTGTAACAATTAATCGAGAGGCCTGACAGCCTTGAACCGCAAGCGTAAAAGATTCGTTCGCATCTGTTACAAGGCTAACTATGCATGATTATATAAAGGAACATGCAATATTGAATGCAATATTATAATGCTACTATGAGTATGTTTGTGTAAATCGCTTGAATGTTAATTCTATCTAACGGTATGGTATTTTTTGTGAGACGTCTTCTTTGTCCTCGCCTCCTCCCCGTTTACGAGATAAGCTTTTGTTTCATACTTTGTCGTGCCTTCTCTGCAATGATAAAAAGGCAGATAAATGGGTTGTTATGTAAGACGTGTCACTACCATGGATCATCATCATCATCAGCCTGTAAGATGTCCATAGCAGGGCCTCTTTTCGTAGACAGGCATGGGCATAATAACCATGCCAGTCAACGACGTAATGGCGATTTTAAAGTTTGAAAAATCCATAATTTATCCAGATACGGGGGCATAACAAGAACATTTCTCAGCTCAGTTTTAAAAACTTGGGTGTACTATTTTTTAAAATACGTTTATCATTAAAACTACTGTACGAATTTTGATGGGGTTTCACAAATGAATTAAACATAGCTCAGGACAAATATAGAGTCTATTAATAAGAATTGGTGAACGGAAAAAATATAATTTAATTTCAAATTTAAGGAACTTGCTCAGCTCAATACTATTTGTAAAAAGTCAGAAGATGGCGCTTCTTTAGCTGTTTTTGAGTCTTTCGTGTTGCGGACGTGGACCTTAAAAGAAGCTGGTTCTCACACGGCCAGTTCTACATAGCGTTATCCCATTTTATTGAAGTAAATAAGCTCTTTTTTATGTTCCCAGTCTACTGCTTCAAACGTTACACAGTAGCAAGCTTTACAGGTTTTAAAAGTGACCTACAAAAACGTACGAAGTCACTGGCACAGCCAGTACAAAACACATAAATGTCTTTGTAAACTTTATTTCTTTAATGAATCCATATTACTTAAAAAAAACTTAAGATAACGAGAAGTAAAAATTATCGTCTTACGTTACGAACTATTCGGACTGCGTGATGCAACACTACAAATGGACTGGTGGTTTTTACACACATCAAAAAAGTTTAACGAACTGTAATATAAAGTTATTGGAATCACATACTCGTAAAAGTATTTAATCATCGCCTTTAAGGTACTTTACTGTTCGTGTATCGCGCTAACAGTTACTAGAGGACTCCACTCCTGCGGATTGAATCTAGGCTTTCGACGATACCGAGGGAAGCCGCGATGGATCTGTGGGAACGAAGTTAACTGCCCATTCATAGCGTGATAAATGATTGCCTAGAACACCCTGTAATGTGCTTGATATATTCTTCACAACCCGGATAATGGAAATCTCTCTTGTGATCCATATGTGAGAGATTTGAAACGTACTGTGTGTGTTCCTGTTTCCCACACCTCATTGACTTATATATTATTTATTTGTAAGGAGCTTCGTTCAGAATGTAACAATATTAATGTACTTTATCACCATACGATTATTAGCTTATAATTATTTTATGTGGACATTACATCCGCTTTACATTTACTGAAAGTTCTTTGACTACTTCAAATGGAATATATAATTTAGAACTTACTTTGTTTTTATGCGTCCAGCTGTTTCCTCGGGAAGTGTTTGTTCATATTCAGTTGATATTGTTTGAATTTATTTCTAATTAATTAACAAATTAGGAGAAAATCGTTATGTTGCGGCATATGTATTGCATATTCGTAACTATGTGTAACCATTTAAAAATCGTCTCTATTAATCAAAATTTCAATATAAATATTACAAAAAATACAGCGCCGCTGCAGACTTGAAACGGGGTCAAAGAAAGTTAGGGAAACCGCGTCGAGATGACCAATGAATAGGAACCGGTCGCGAGAGCAACGAGCGCGCTGTGAAATGGCGCCATTACGTTTTTTTATTTTGAAAATGGAACGTTCATATCTATTGTTTATGGTTTCAACTATAAAATATAGCCGGACTGATAAGTTAAGGTTGCACTTTAGCATTTTGATACCGATTTAATGTATTTGTTTCGTGCCTTTCAAGGATTGTAATTTATTTACGTAGATACTATTGTTCGTTGTTGACTTACTTGGGTTCAGTGTTGAGCCCATACCAGTGCCACTTCCCTATAACAACTGAATAGAAAAATAATGTATGGAAGCTAACAGTATCTACAGAGGAGGGAACGCCAAATTATTAAATTACTCACATAAAAGCAACTAGATGGCATTGCCTATTTTGGAGCAAAATATTAGGCGTCAAAATAAAGCTCTGTAGTATATATAACAATTGTATATTTATTTGAATGTGAGTTTTACGATTTTGTAACATTATATATTTAAAAAAAAAACATAAATGAAATTTTCAGTTTCTGTTTTAATTTTCATTAGCTTCCAAATATGTTTGCCAGTATAAGAAATTGTCTTTAATTTCGAGGGAAAATAGACGGGCTAAACAGTTTTTTATAACAGATAATCTACATGCTGTGATAGTAAAATATACTTATTTATTCTCGCTCAACAACAGAAAACAAACTATGCAAAATGCACATTAATAATAATATTTTACAGATCTAAATTTATTTTGCTATTTATGTTCGGCACAACATTTTGGAAATTCTGATGTTTTTTGTATTAAAACGTTGGCAACTCCACTAATGACATACAAATGACATAAGTTTTCAAATTTTTTTCATAACTGTTGGTTTACAAAAACTGCGTGATAAGCAAAATAGTTTGGTGAATTAATGTGTGTTTATTACAAAAATGCCCAGAAAAAACCAATTAAAATGTTACTTCGGATGTGTTATAGACGGTAAGTAATTTATTTTACAAATTCTATGAAGTTATTTTACAAAGCACGTTGCATATATAGCCTATAGTGGAAGTTGATTAAAAGATAGTTATTTATTATATTTACTGGAATAAATTCAACCTACTGCTGCTACTACTGCAGGATCATTATCACTATTCAAGAAAACCTGTCACTCTTGGTCAATCCCTAATTCCTGAAACGAGACTACAAATCTCAAATAGAATCTGTATGGAGTATACTATATCCTTAGATTATATTACGAGTTGGAAAACCTACCTATCTGTCTAGTTCTCCTGTTACTTTGACCAAATATAGTATTTTTAAATTGAATCGATAAATATTTATACATTACGATGGTAGTGACTACCTGTTTCTTATTGTATTCTTTAACAATTACAGGTCCATTACATCATTTTCCCAAGCCAGAATGGCCTCATACGGAAAAATTTAATATATGGAAAGCTGTACTTGATCAAAGCACTCAAGAAAAAGGGGATAACTATATACACAATCAAGTTCGATTATGTTATAGACACTTTGAGCAATATTATCGCTTACCCAGTAGGCTGCTTACAAAAAATGCAATTCCTACTTTGAATCTTAGTAAGTTACTTTTTAAAATAAATATAAGCATCATAATGTGCGTAAGTTTATTATTATTTTAATTATACGTTACAGGATCATCATTGCAAACATATGTTGCAGAATCAGCAATGATGCCTGAAATCATTGAGATACCTACAACTTCTAGCACATCACAGGAACTTCAACCAACTGGTATGTTTTATGAATAAAAACCATTTGTTGATAACACTTTTGGTTTAATTAGATGGGGATAAGGAATATGCTATGATGAACATTCTAATTTTAATATCTCTTATTATATTTTATTATTTTTTCAATTTTATTTCCACATACAAAGTTCCTGTAATAGCCTGGATTATACTAAATTTAAAATACTGTAGTAAAACATTTAAACAGTTATATTTAATTCTTTAAACCATTATTTATTATTTTTTAATTTATGATAAGTGATAAGCGTTGACAGTGTTCTAACTATTTATTACAGAGAGACCATTACTAGTAAATACAGTGGATAATTCAACTATAATTCCTCAAATACCGCCTATTGCAGGAACATCTCAGGATTCTTCACTTCGTACCTCTTATAAACCAGATAGAAAAATTGGTGTTAATAATTGTAGGTATTTAATGTTATTTTTTTATTATAATGATAGATTAAAAACAAGTAGTAATAATGTTTAATTATATACAAATAATACATATAAGGACCAGTCTTTGGGCACAACACTTTTTTAATTATATTTTTATGAATTATATTTATAATATATTAATACTGAACGTCATCGACTTCATAAGTATTCATCATTTTAAATATAGAGAATAATTTACCAATAAAAAAACTAATTGTCAAATTTGATTGCAGTTATCTTAATGATTAACTTCTTTCCTTCTTAAAAATGGCAACATGTTTGCACACACAATTTCAGCAATGTCACATAGATAGAACTATAAATGATGGAGATAAAAAAGAAAACATAAACACATGTAAACTACACATAAAACATACGGTCTTGTAGTCTACACTTTAATGCAGGCGATATCACTAGTAGAAATGTAGTTATCTGTATTTCTGTTTATATATGTTACTTATATAATCTTTATTTTGCAGATAGAAAGAAAGGCCTATGCACTTATGAAAACAAGGATGCTATGAAGTTTACAAAGAAGCTGCTTAAACTTAGAGCAAAATGTAAGACACAAACAAAGAGAATAAAAATGGCAGAAAAGCTTGCATATAGAAACAATATTTTAAAAGAATGTGACAATATTTCTAAATCTGCAGAGATTATTATTAAAATGCAAATGAATAACAAAAATAAACCCAGAGGTAGAAGATACACTCTTAAAGAAAAAATTGTATCTTTGACTATATTAAAGCAAAGCCCAAAAGCCTACAATTTCTTAAAAAGCATATTTACTCTACCATCAAAAAGAACATTACAAAAAGTTCTGAAGTTACTAGTTATAAAACCGGGAATAAACCAAGAATTGTTTGATAACATAAAATTAGCTGTAAGTAAATTTAGTCTGGAAAAAAAATTAGTAGTCTTAATGTTTGATGAAGTATCTCTAGCCCCGGGTTTATATTATAATAAACAGCACGAAATAGTAGGCTTTGAAGATTTTGGTACAAAGAAGACGCAAAACTTTGCGGACCATGCTCTGGTTTTTATGATCAAAGGTTTAAAGAGTAAATATAAATTGCCTATATGGTTTTCTTTCTGTAAAAGTTCTACGAAGAAAATTGATCTCAAAAATATTATTAAAAGTTTAGTAACAAAAATCAGTAGTACAGGACTGATTGTGGTTGCCACCGTTTGTGACCAATCACCAATAAATATTGCGACCATAAACAGCTTAAAAGAAGAAAGCAAGGCAGAATATTTAAAGAAAGGAAAGGATTACAAATCAGAAGCGATTAATATTGATGGTAATATAATTTATCCATTATATGATCCTCCGCACCTTTTAAAGGGGATAAGAAATAATTTATTACAAAAAAATTTACGATACATCCAAAACAATGAAGTCAAAATGGCAAAATGGGAACATCTACAATTATTACTTAAGGAAGATACAGGATCTGATGAAATAAGATTAGTAAATAAATTGACTGAAGCTCATGTTTATAAAGAGAGAATACCTAAAATGAAAGTAAAGCATGCTGCCCAAGTATTCAGTCAACGAGTTTCATCTGCAATGCGGTTTTTAGCAAGTATGTACACCTTTCGATATTTTATTCAGTATTTCAATTAAATAATTAAAATTCGTATAATAATCCCTTTATTTATAAAAAAAGATTATACAAGAAAAGATGAGTATGCTAAATAACTCCATGTGTTTTTTAATTTAATTTGAATTGGTTTAAATAAGTTTTTTTCCTTACATACAGTTAGTAGTAGAGTTACAAACTTACAACTCAAATACTGTCAATATTTAATTGCAAACTTAAAATGTAAAGTATAACTGAAATATACTATGAGGTTATTTTCAGGTGTCTATAGAATTGTATTATAATGAAGCATTATTGCATTTGTATAATCAAGATATAACATAAATATTAAATCAAACATTTTTATTTTCAGGACACAGAATATTGCCTACAGAATGTGAACAGACAGCCGAGGTGTTGTTATTATTTGATAAAATATTTGATTCTTTTAATGGATGCTCATATAAAGATAGTAGCAAAGTTTACAAAGGTTGCTTGAAGAATGGGTCGCCCCATTTTAAATTATGGGATGATGTAATACCTATTTTAAAGTCGATGGGTTTTGAAGTAAATAAAAAAAACAGCGACGGTACTGTTACAAAGAAATATGTGAAGGTTCCATCTTTGAACAATTTTATACATAATATGAAAACTGTGAAGGAAATGTGGCAGTATTTAAAAATTAAATATAATGTAAATAGTATATTAATGAGGAATCTTAATCAAGATCCTCTTGAAAACTTTTTTTGCCAAATAAGAAGTAATGGCATTAGAAATACAAATCCAACTACATACCAATTTACAAATGCGTACAAAACACTATTAATAAATAATTTTACTTCACCTCACTCTGTTAATGCTAATTGTGAAGTAGATCACAATAAAAGTTTAAAATTAATCAAATTGTTATTCAAAGACAAGGACACAGTACAAGAGCAGTTACAAAACACTATTGAGATTGATTTTGATTTAATAGATGTAGGTGGCGAATACCAATCACCAGAGTCTTCTTTACTGCACACAGAAGCTAAAAGTTATGTATCAGGATATGTTGCCAAAAAGTGTAGGTTGAAAATTTTCAAAAAATGTGATACATGTAATATGTTTGTATTTTCTCAAAACGATCATTATGATAATAATTTTATAGCAGAAATAGATTATACAAAAAAATCTTTATATTATCCATCAGCAGACTTTAAGAAAATCATGAATGAAATTTATAACATTACAGTAACTTGTTTACGTAAAATACCCCAAGAATGCAATTTACCTCAAAAAATTGCTCTTTATATTGATCTAAATTGTAATTTTAATATATTCAAATGTCCAGATCATAAGAGTGAGTTGATAGAATACATAATAAAATTAGCAATCAACATTATCATTCATAGCTGGTGTAAAGGGGTCAATAGTATTTTAAGTGGAAAACAACACAGATTTGATTCAAACGACCCAATAAAGACTGCAGCCTCACTGTATTACAACAAATGTAGGAATAGAAAGAAATTTTGATGTATTATATTTTATTGCATTTATCCTAATAGTTTTGACTAACTTTTTAAAAAACAATTATTGTTTACATACACATTTCCTTCACGGTTTCATTTTGTGTAGTAAATAGTTCAAAGATGGAATTTTCTCATATTTCTTTGTAATAGTACCATCACTTAGTTTTTTATTTACCCATGGACTTCAAAATCCCTTAATTTAAAATGCAGTGAGTAATTTAAGCAATGTTTGTAAACTTTGTTGCTATCTTTAGTGTTTCAATTCAAGTGTTTGAATTGTAATTATACCACTAATTGTGTCTACTTGCTAAAAACCGCGTTACAGATGAAACTCGTTGATTGAAAACCTGAGCAGCGTGCTTTGCTTTAATTGTGGGTATTCTCTTTTTATATACATGTGCTTCAGACAATTTATTTACTTATGTCATGGGATCCCGTGTCTTCCTTAAGTAACAATTCTAGATGTTTCCATTTTGAGTTTACTGTTTTGAATGTAACATACATTTTTTGGTAATAAATTTCTCATCCTCTTTAAAAGATGCGGAGGATCATATAATCAATAAATTATATTACCATCAATATGAATAGCTTCAAATTTGTAATCCTTACCTTTCTTTAAATATTCTGCTATTTTCTTGTATGCTGTTTATGGTCGCAATATTTATTTATGATAGGTCACAAACGATGGCAACCACAGTCAGTTCTGCAATACTGATGTTTTTTTTAAATATAGTTACAATAATTTTTATAAGATCGGTTTACAAAAAGTAAACCATACAGATTGTTTACTCTTTAGACCTTTGATCATGAAAACCAGAGCATGGTCAGTAAAATTTTGCGTCTTCTTTGTACCAAAATCTTCAGAGCTTCTATTTCATGGTGTTTATTTTTTAATATTAACCTGGTAGTGGTACTTCATCAAACATTAAGACTACTAATTTTTTTCCAGGCTAAATTTACTTACAGCTAATTTAATGTTATCAAACAATTTTTTTTTTCGATTTTATGACTAGTAACTTCAGGACTTTTTGACGGTAGAGTAATTGATTTTTAAGAAATTGTAGGTTTTTGATATAAATATTTCTTTAATAGTGTATTCTCTACCTCAAAGTTTGTTTTTGTTATTCATTTGCATTTTAATAATAGTTTTGTGCGGATTTAGAATTATTGTCAAATTCTTTTAAAATAGTCTTTTTCTGTATATGCAAGCCTTTCTGTTTTCATTACTTATAGTTTTAGAAAATTGTAATGTTTATGGTTAAGTTTTAAACGTTGTTATAGTAATTAATCTCATTGCATAAAAATAGTGTTAACTTATATTATTGCTATGCTTAATGTACCAAATCTTAGAGCTGTGGCGTTAGAGGCTTTACTCGAAGGTTTCTGTAGGCTTTATTTTTTCTGTTAAGTTTGATTTTAACGACTGTGGTGCACGGCCTAGTGCTTGTTATATTCATGATTATTTCTAATGTTCCCATGAGTTCATATTATTGCTTATTTTTCTTTACCTGTAGAAATGAGAGTTTGTTCAAGAGTGACCTAGTGGAACAAATTCCTTTCGTGGACTATTTTTTTCGAAGGTTATGTTCTCAACATGCTACGCGTTGAGTTGGTGACATTAGGCTTCTGAGCTCCTGGCAACCAGTCTGCACCTCAGGGATACCTGCGTTGGCGGGTAACGACGACAGCAGCCAGGCTTGCGGCGAAACATACGATGTCGTGGCGAGGCAAGTGGACGTAAGATGCGTGCTCAGCTCTCTTCGAGGGTGATGAATGAAGCCAGTGCTGCTAAAGATCTTAAAGACCACTGTGAGAACATACGAAGGTATGGGTTTCTGTTTTTATTGGTGCTAATGTTTTTTTTTTTTTTTTTAACTGGTTCAGCAAAATGACTGCACTTTACCTGATGGAAAGTACAGTACAGTCTATAAATAACGGTGACTGTCAGTGTTAAATAACAATGGCAGTAATCGCTATCATGCCGACCTGCAAAAGTGCTTCTTCACGCCTCGTTTGAAGGACTCCATGTCGTAAGAGAAAGGGAACTCATTGGCTGGGAGACGATTCCACATCTTCACAGTACGGCAAAAATAAGAGCTTTCGAACTTCTTCGTTCTTGCCGGGATGGTTGCTACTGTGAAACTGTGGAGACGCGTACCCGCCCGTGTAGTTCTATAGTGGAAAGGAGAGGATGGAATGAGGTCAAACAGCTCTTCAGAACACTCGCCATGGTATAGACGATAAAAGACGCTCAGTGAGGAGATGTTTACTGTGATGGTAATGTGTTTAGACCACTGTGCGAAAATACAACGGGTCTCTATTTCAGTTTTCAATGGTGGACAGATCAGCGGAAGCGTTGCACAGATCAGCGGGAAGGCTGCACAGAGCAACGGCTGCTGGGCTACCCTGTCCAGACGAGGGGCTGCTGGGCTGCTCTGCGCTGCTGAGCTTCTCTGCGCTGGGACATCGGGTCTGTGGCTGTGCTGTTATTTAGGGACGGGGTTTTGGACTCTGTTTTAGTGTAGTCAATGACACATTTTTTCTTTTAAATCAAATACTGTACCTCTGAGTTTATTTTTGTTATTCATTTGCATTTTAATCATAATTTTGTGAGGATTTAGAAATATTTTCATATTCTTTTAAATATTGTTTTTCTATATATGCAAGCATTTCTGTTAGAAAATTGTTATATTTAGGATTAAGTTTTAAAATATTGTTATAGTAATTAGTCTCATTTCATAAAAAAATATTGTTCTGTAGACTGATATTATTACTATATCTAACGTACTAAATCTGCAGATGTTATAAGAATGCAAATCTAACGTGTCTGTACTATTTAGAATTTTGTAAAACAAATGCTGCAGATACCTAGGAATAGGTAATAAAATACATTTCAATCATTTTCAGAAATGTCTGTCTATGCTGTGTATCTGTCTATTTGTTTGAATACGCATCATTGCTAAGGTACTGTTATATGATACAAATTAAAAAAAAAAAATAAAGCATATGATTCTTTGAGTAACATTTAGTTTTTGGTTAATTAAAATCGGTGTGGTCTATTGAAAGTAATTTTAGTTTTAATGACGTCGCGACTTAAGTACGGAAACGGAAAGAATAGTATATAAGTAAATAGACTTAATACATTCAGATCACTTTATTACTCACTGTTTTGTACATAAGGTTCCACGCGAACAAAGACTCGGGCACAGCTAGTATGATATAAATATTTGACTATATAGTTTTAATCTATAGCTTTTATTTTATATAATGTTCATACAGTTCTCATAAATCTGTTTAGTCGCTCTGAATAATGGCTTGAATACAGTATAATACAAAACAAAGTAAAAATTCTATTATTTGAATCTAAAATAGGTTTTTATTTATTCTTTAAGCGGTCTTATTATTATAATATAATATACGTATTTATACATATGTATGTGTTCTGAGCAGGTATATTCAGAGCGGTCATAAAGATATGCAAAGACTAAGTATTATTTTGTAATTGAAGTATGATGAAAATATAACTTAAAAGTTCACATTAATGGGTGTTTTATTTTGATTTCTCTATAAGGCTACAATATCTAAGTTAATACGTATTATATTACTATTTGGTGCCATCTAGTGAGACGAGCAGGTAAAGATAACGCCACCTATAGAGGGGGGTGCAAGATATGTTTGTGATTTTGGAACGAGAGTGGCTCATCTATCTCAGTATATAGTATCTTATCTATGGTTGAGCCGACACTCGGTGCGGTGGTACAGAACTATCGTTAAGCGTACCTTTATGTATTTTCGTGTGACAGCTTCAAGTGAGAATTAATTGCAGTTATCCAAGTGAACAAATAAAATTGTAGTTATATTTTAAAAATATTTTTCGGTTGCGAATAAATTATATAGTTGTCCTACATTCATCTTTCTGGTATGTAATTATTCTTATTATTTTTTAATAATAAATTAACATGATTGTTAATTAAGTAATTACGTTATCAGAATTCATAGCATTTCTTTTGTAATATACTAACTGGAAATGTATTGGGTATGAATTTATGAACAAAAAAATTATTTTTTTTTAAATTAAAAATATACAGGTAAGTATTTATTAATCTATACTAATATTATAAAGCTGAATAGCATGTTTGCTCGAACGTGCTAATCTCAGAAACTACAGGTCTGATTTGCAAAATTCGTTCAGTGGTAGATAGCTCATTTATCGAGGCAGGCTATAGGCTATATATCATCACGCTAACACCAATAGAAGAGGAACAACAATGAAGAATGTTTCAAAATCGTTTTTTCTTTTTGAGAGCTTCCAATGCGTGGTAGCGTTAGCAAAAAAAAAAACTATTCCACGCGGACAAAGTCGCGGGCAGAAGTTAGTATAATATACAAAGATTTCTCAGTTCGTGTAGTGAATTTAATTTATTTTGTTATTAAACTAGATGCATTAGATACGCGAGCATGCGCACGTAAGCTTTAACTATGGAGGCATGACACTATAGCGGGTTTAGTGTTAATTAAGAACATTTCATCTACGCGATGTTTTATTATTCACTGATCTAGTAAACGAATAGACATGAGCAATTGCATATATGCTAGGTGTTTAGTACAATAAATACTCGCATATATTCAGTAACATATGAAGACAGATCACAAATTTGATCTTGACTGATTACATACGGTGTTAGAATGATAAATTTGCAACAACTGATAGGAACGTATTTAAAGATTGGGTAGAGGTAATGAAGTAGCGACTCTAAATGATTATGAATATGATTGAAGATTTTTAAAAGTGCTTCGTGAATGTGATAACTTTTTAAATGTTTCATATTAAAAAATTATGTACGCTCTTAAAAATGTATATATTTTTGGCGTGAATTTAAAAAAAAACTTTTGAAACATTTTATCAGTTTTGAATTTAGCGAAAATTTCGATCAATGAAATATTAATAAAACTATTATATTTCAAACGCATGTCTACAACGTAAGCGCGGAATTTAGTAAAAAAATGTTATGTGTGCGCATAGGCCGCTATTAGAGCTGGACTTGTAGGGTGTTATTACAAAAAAGTTAAATACGTGTTGAATACTTACGTTTTAAATGCACCGCGTTCGCCGAACGTTCGACATCTTGCTCTTCTATGTTTGTTTGGTTAGGATAGGTTAGACTTGCGAAAAAGGATAACACGATCTTGCCGCGGCACTCGTCGGCAAGCGCGGCGCATTTAATCAGTATCCAAACTTTTTTAAAGCAAGTATTCAATACGTATTTAACTTTTTTGTAATAACACGGCTTAAGTCTATTTATCATATTTGCGTAGAAACCTTTTCTAAAACAAATGTAGCCTTAAATACTCCTTATAGTTAATATTAGCTATCTGTCAGTGAAATTTCCATCAAAATAGGTCCTATCAACTCATAGATTAGTCGAAATAAATACACAGATAAAATTTTTAAAAATGGTCTTTACTTATAAGTCTTACTTGTATTTAACAAAATGTTGTTATTTTGACATTGCAAACAGGCTTCAATTTTATTTATTTGTATAGATATAACTGTTCTAAGTGTAACTAAGTTCATGCATGGTTATAGTCCGCGCCATACTTCTTACCGCTCTGAATATAGTTGTGCAGAACACAAACTTATGTATAAATATTTATTATATTATATGTATAAAATCGAGACAAACTAAGGATGAATAGATGCCAATTTTATATGCCTATAATAATATTTCATATTTGTTTTGTACTAAATTCTTGACTATATTATGTGCAACCGAACTTATGCTATATTGTTGCGTATGCTATATATTGCTATATTCAGAGCAGCCAAAAAAATTGATATGGACTGTACACAAGCGCGTGCAACTTCCATTTAATATTTAAAATTCAGTTTTTATTCGACTAGCGGGCCCGGCAGACATTCTCCCGCCCTGATTATAGAAAAGTCATTGACAAATTATATACCAAAACCTTGCTCATTAATCATTTTGTCTACTGGTTAAAACCGTATGAAAATCCTTTCAGCAGTTTTTGAGCTTATGGAGAACAGACAGACAAACGCGGTAGGAGACTTATACGATGTAATGATTTATAACGCGTTAAAATAAGTAAAGCTTTAAGAAATATTATGTGGTGGACTTCGGTTGAAGCTATCAATGACGTATAACATAATAATCTATATGTTACCTTAATGTTACTATTGAAATAGAAATTACTAAATAATACACAGATTATTAAAATTTCGTTAGTACTTAGTAGTTATGATGTGATTTAGTTAATACTGATTTAATATTCCATTAGTCTTAACATTTTTTCTCAAATTTTGTACACACGTTTAGTAATAATTTCGAAATCAAAATTATGTCAGTGACGTCATATTTAACAGTCTGTTTGTCGCATCTTATTATTTAATTTCTAGATAGCCTTGTACAGTTTAAATTGCAACAAAATGTTTGTTTACAGGTTTCATATAGAATATTTAAATATATAGGTGTTTATTTTTTAAAAGTATTCAAGGTTTTATGCCTTTAATTTTTAATGTTAAACCTTTTTGTAACAGAGGTTGCTTTTTGAAGGTTGACCACTTTCAATTATTTTCCTTTATATTGTCTACAACGAAGTTATTTAAATACTCTTGGATGTCGCCTTTGTCATTGAAGATATTTTTTTATATTCGTCACATTGTATGTCCTTTTATTCGACCTTAGTGTAATCATAAAGTCGATATGATTAAAAAAGTTCGACGATAAAGTTTTCATTCTACTATCTACATCGATACGTATAATAACCATGTAAATGTAACATGACTGTACTTTTACGACTTTCGTGAAAAAAATTGTTGTTTCTAAAAAAATCTAGGAACAAATTATAAAGAGAAATGTCTGTCTGTCTGTCTGTTTGTATGAACACGCATAGTGATGCGTTTTATTATGAACATAGTTAAAGTACTATGTTCATAATAAAACCAAGAAAATCATAAAGCATATCCTCGAGTAACATTTAGCCTTGGTTTCATTAAAATCGGTTCACTCTATCAAAAGTTATTTTAATTTTAGTGACGACGCGACTTAAGTACGAGAGAAAAGTAGATAAGTAAATAGACTTAATACTTTTTTTTTTTTTTTTTTCGAACTGACTACGCTATTGACCAAGCAAGGTCTTAACAGCTTCACCGGACTACTAAGGCGAGCGCTTAAGGCACTCAGCCGATTTTACTTTGACAACTAGCTCAAGGGTGCGCGGCACACCTCGGCTTTGGCTGTTGCCTGATACAAGCGATTCGCGACCTATCTGAGCTAACCTAAGCTAAGCTAACTATTCATACATATATGAGTTGTTGAAACATATATGTGTACCAAGCATACATACCTCAACAACCGGAGAACAACGCAGCAAAGTTAGCGTACGCGGTCGCGACGTCCACGTTCGGACCCTGCTGAAGCAGGTAATCGCGGAACCTAGCAGCATGTTCTAAATCGGCCATCTCGGTGGCCTGAGGGGGGAGGGGGGCCGCGAAACAACCTCCCTGCCTGAGGGGCAGGGGGGCACGCCATTTAACTAATTTACGTAGTGAGCGTAATCGATCGCGGTTCTCTACAGACGGGTAAGCGTCGTGAGCTCGAGTCGCGGCGTTCTTTTCCGTGATCAACGCTTTCACGTCGTCAGGGAGTATAAAGCGGCGATCATTCGCCGCTTGTACCTCTTTCGAGGTCTCTCTGACGGCGGTCTGAAGATAGTCGACCAGGGAATTGATAGCCGAATCCGCGTCGGCTCTAGACGTCAACACGTCTGGGATCCCGTCTAAAATGTCAGACGATGGATTTTCTTTAAAATAACGAGCTAAACTAACATAATCAGCCACCCTGACCGACGGAGGGGTGAAATCTGAATTGAAACCTAACTGTAATACGACCGGGCGGTGATCTGAATCAAGTTCGTGTACGACTTGTATGAGTCGTACCCGAAGCGTGATATTTTTTAAGAGAGCTATGTCTAAGACTGACGGGCGACAGTTGTCTTGATAGTGTGTGGGTTCCGGAGGGGCTATGACGTCAAATGCGAGGACCCTACCTAGTTTGTCGAGTATCCTCCCGTTACGAGAGGTTCTCGGACTATTCCAGATAACGTTCCCGCAGTTGAGGTCCCCCGCTATAATAACTGAATCTCCTAAGTTGAGCAGCGCTCGTAAATCTGTTTGTAACAACTCTTTGTTCGGCGAGAGGTACGCGGACACTAATACAATGGACGGATGACCGGTCATACCTAACGTACATACTGATACTTCCATATTGGTTAGAACGGGCGGATCTATCGGCATGCAATATAACGAACGCCTATAGTAAATTAAGGTGCCGCCCCCGCGGGTGACACGGTCATTTCTAACTATGTTGTAGTTCGCGATTCTGGGATTGCGCATTTTCGGTTTTAAAAGCGTCTCCTGGACGAGGAGAACGTCAATCTGTCTATCGCGTAAAAAGGCAGCTACTAAATCGCGCTGTGTCCTAAGAGATCTCGCGTTAAAAAACGAAAGAGATAGACCGCGCGGTTTTATCCTATTCATAGCCGTGAATTTTAATTAATTGAGTTTAAATTCTGGGAACGAACGATACGGTGTAAGCTCGCAGCAATACTCGGGTATTGCGCGAGCACGTTGAGCTTGCCCAAATCCTCCTCGGCCTGGAGGGCCGCGTTGAAGTTTAAAACTTCTTGTAGATCGTGCTCCCGGAATAGCTGGAAAAGCCAGCTCTCTCCGGTGAGCCCCATAGAGAAGGCGGGCGCGGCGCGTGTCGGCCGTGCCTGCGGGATAGGAGCCTGAGGCTTAGGAGCCTGAGGCCGGGGAGCCCAGGGGGCCAGAGGGGCCCGCCCGGGTTTTGGTGCGCGCGGCACAGAGGGTGGCGCGCGCGGAGTGGACGCGGGCGCTGCCGGGGCGCGAGAGGCACCCGGCAGGCCAGGGAAGGCCTCCACGGACATGAGAGGCGGAGGCGGAGGGCGGGCGGCGCGCACCGGTGCCCTAGGTGCCTGTCGCGCCTGGCGAGGGCGTTGTGTTCGCGGTGCGCGGGGACAGCCGCGATAGTTCGCGGGGTGGCCCGCGTTACCGCACAACACGCAGCTGGGAGGTTCTGGGGTGTCGGGAGTGCGCACGCACTCCTTAGTGGCATGATCCCCTAGGCACTTAACGCACCTGGGGCGGAGATGGCAATTCCTCGCCGAGTGGCCATAACTTTGGCAGTTATGACACTGCGACGGGGTATGAGTTTTTCGTGGCGGCTCCACGGTGATGCCGCTGAGACCACAGACTGAGGTGAGGCTAAAGATAGCCTTACCCTCTAAGGTACGGTCAAGGAGGACTAGAACCATGTTGTAAGGGGCGCGGGTGCGTGGGTGGTACATCCTATGTACCTCCCGAATCGGCAGATTTTTCTCCTTAAGGGAGGCGTTGACGTCGTCGACTGAGATCTCAGCCGGGACGCGACGAAGTACTACGCGAAGGAGTCGTTCCTCCTCTAATGCGAAAGTGAAAAAAGCTAACTTCGATTCCCTAAGGAACTTAGTTAGCGCACGGTGGTCGCTTATGGTGGGACACTTAACTTGAATGCCCGCCGGAGTGCTAAGGGCGGACGTGTAATTAATTTTCAAAACTTTGAGCTTATTCGAGATAGAGGTCCACTGGGACTTATCTTGAATCGTTACAGGGGGAGGTGGGCGGGGCTTCTTAGCCGCTACGGAACCCGATGCATCTGTCTGAGAGAGCGAGACAGAGGAAGAATTGGGCTTGCTCGCCCGCGGTCTTACTTTTGCCGGTATAGCCGGCACCCGAACGCCATCTATATTGGCGCATTTCTCGACCGGGCGTGCGGAGCCCTGGTCGGAGTCTGAAGAACGCGATCCGCGGCGTTTTTGGTAGGTGACGGTTTTAAATCCGTCGTCTACGTGCGCAGAAGGCGCGGAGTGCGCTGAGGGCGCGGGGGTCGCGATTATTTCGGAGGTCGCGGTCGCGGGCAGCTCGTCGGACGCCGCCACGTCGAGCTCCATATCGGAGCCGGCCTCCGAGCTGGAGCTCGGTATGGGGATTTGTGAAATCCCTCTATCTACGTCGTTCAAAGCGGATTGCGGCGAGAGGGCCGCGAAAGAGTTAGCGGTCGCGACGCGAGAGACGTAATGCGTGTTCTCGGAGAACAACGCAGCAAAGTTAGCGTACGCGGTCGCGACGTCCACGTTCGGACCCTGCTGAAGCAGGTAATCGCGGAACCTAGCAGCATGTTCTAAATCGGCCATCCCGGTGACCTGAGGGGGGAGGGGGCCGCGAAACAACCTCCCTGCCTGAGGGGCAGGGGGGCACGCCAAACGTAAGTTATGAGACTATATCGAGTCCGGATTAATAGAGTTGTTTAAATTGAAACAAAAGACGAAAATAATACAAGAAATACGGCCGCGAGACAAGTAAATAAAATGTGTAAATAGACAACAAATAAATAAATAGATAATTAAATAAATAATTGAAAAGTAAATAAATATATAAAGAAATGACTGAAGGATTAAAGAAATACGTAAATAAATAGATAAATAACCAAGTAAACAATTAAGTATACCAAGCAATAAATAAGGCAATAAATAAATACAAAGGAAGGGTCTCACTCAATTCCAAGAAACAGAACGCAGGTGTGTCGGATCGGAACAATGAAAACGAACGCTCACGAAGTAATAACTGACGTCACTAAATCACGAGTATCGCGCAGCAAAGCGGACAACCATTCCCATTGACGGCCCGATCGGAACTCCTGGACTTAATACATTGCGATGATTTTATATAGTCAAGGGCACAAATAGTAAAGTAATAAAAACCTGGCAATATGTACTGACTCCGGTCAATACTTTCTGGATGAAGAGACGCGTTGAGATTTATTTTTTCTTTGTTAGTTTTATATTGTACTAGTAGGCGCCCAGTGTTCGAGATTCGACCATTATTCATTGATTTTTTAAAGTTGAATGTAGAATGAAAAAGGGTAATTGGAACGTAAGAGTAAAATAATACCTACAGTCGAGCATAGCAACCTCCTTCACAACCTTTTTTAAAGTCCTTTATTGACAGATGTCAAAGTGTCTTTTTTATTTACATGTGTGTATATGTTGTGTAAAATTGAAGCAGTAGTGTGAGTAATGCATATTTTAATTAATTTAATGTACTTCTAATGCATTTTATATAAAATAAATAGCTTTCTGCACTTCTCCTCCATATAAACTCTACTTATGCCAAGTTTCACGTTCATTCGTTCGCGCATTTCTCTCAAAAAGGGATACAAAGTTTGGGCTTCACGTATTAATATATAGATATACATGTATTAAATGTTATATTTTTAACCCCTTTTTATCCCAGTTTTACATCCTTATTTGTGTTGAATCTAGGAAAATCGTATCGTATCGTAGAGTCGTATAATAGAAGTATTGAAATCAATATTGAATCCAAATTGAATCATCAAATTGTCATTTTCATTATATACTGCTAACTTCAGGCCATGATTTTTATTACATTAGCGTCATTTTGTTCACACACTCATTATTCTCTAACTTCCGGCCATATTACTTCTTTGGTACATGGCGTAATTTTGACCATTATTGTAAACTTTATCTTGTACATTTTGGCGAAAAGATTATTAGTTTTAAACGGATATGAGTCGGCACTTCACACACTCTGCCTATCTTATACTTATAACTTTGAAATAGTTCGGATATAATACGTCACTTGAAGCGCACAGATGTTAGTTGCGGTTTGAATTAATTATATAGATTTAAAAGCTCGTTTGCATAATTACTCTTTTCTCTTTAACCTTTAACGTTTCTAGATAATTACGTCGTCTGTATCAAGGTTCAATTTTTAACCTAAATAGTTTCTATACGTAAAAAGTAAGAACACGTTATTAATTTTTTGCCATAGAAAAAACTAGGCTCGTAAAAGCGTCACAAGCAATTATTAGAAAGTGAAACGGTCTTCTTTCACTCACAAAATTCAGCCAAAATCACAGCTCCATTATGTTTAAGCAAAAAACATAGCCATTTTGCTTGCGTTTAATTTTGCAAAATTAACTTTTCATTATAATAAAGCGAAGCTGTTCTTATTTATCAACGGTTTCTAATATAATTTTGTCTAAGTATTTACGATGTAAAATTGTTATATGTTACCACATATTTTTATCAGAGTTAGTAGTCCGGTGAAGCTGTGAAGACCCTGCCAGGTCAATTATAGTCAGTTCGAGAAAAAAAGAAAAAAAGTTTATCAGAGCGATTTTAAACGCGAGCCTTTTCATTAAACACTAGCTTCTGCCCACGACTTCGTCCGCGTAGATTAGTTACTTCGGACTATCGCAGCGGAAGCTCTCAAAGGGAAACAAAACCAACGATTTTGAAACATTCTTCATTGGTACTTCGCTCCTATTGGTATTAACGTGATGATATAAGCCTGATACATGATATTTTAACAAAACAAATGGCACGATAACACACACATACGTAAGCTGTCTTAGATAAAATGTGGGAGGAAGATGGCATATTCTCAATATCGATGGTGAAAAAGAAATGTTGCTTAAATATGGGCAGATTGTCGGGGCAGCCGTTAAAAAGAAGCTGGCTATCCAAGTTTTAACAAAGCGCTCATGACATATCTATAGTTAAAATATAATTGCATAAACATATTACTTTATTGAAATTGATATAACGGTTTTATTGGAAACTATAGATACTATGACTATGGAATGGAAAAGAAAATAAAGTTGATTTTTCATAAATTTATTCAATACGCAACGGCATTGTAAAATGTTGACATAAGCCATCAGCACCATTACGCTAATATGCGTTGCGTAATCACTATTGCTAAGCTTAGTGACAGCGGCGATTATTAAGCAACTAAGCCAATGTCAAACAATGATCTTGTATTATATTAACACCTTTGACCAACGACGTTAAAAATTTTAACCTCCCATCGCTATGTTTTATCGATAAAAATATGTATTTATAACCTAAAATATTCGACTGGTGAATAAGGATTCGATCATTCTTACTTCATGTACACATGTTCTTTATGGAGCTAACCTTCAATTATAGGTATATTATGTTGTGCCCCTTTCAAAATGATACAAGATATACTATACCTGTCAAATAATACGCTAATCCTCCACTGCCATGTTTAAACAAAAGAAATATTGTATTTATAACCTAAAATATTCCACTGGTAAAAAAGGATTTATATCTATTCCTTATTTTCTTTTAAAAGCTTTTTGAGAATCCTTTAATTTACCTTTCATTTTTTGTTATATTACATAATGTCTCATTTTAATCTTAATAGTAGATTCTTCTTTATTCTTCCTACTTTCTTTTCAATCTTGGCAACCCAGAGAACTGTTACTATCATTTTAATGTGTGAAATTATTCTGGTATCCCATACTTGCATCACAAAGGTTCGACTACTTGGCGCGCTAAAATTCATGTCAAAAATCATTTCAACAAAGGCGCAGATTAAACGTTCCCACCTGTGTTAATCCAATAACTCGATATTAGCGTCCCCTAAACTCCTTTGATGTGAGTAAAAACTGTCAGCCCCGTTAATCGTGTTGCGTCATCTTCACGCAACCCGATAGTACGTAACGCATAGCGATAAAATCTTCTCACATCTGCATTTATGGCGACCATAGACAAAACTTCGGAGCAATACAAGACGTAGCATTACTAATGGCGTGTAATACGTAGGATTGGTATAGATCATAGAGTAACAAACCCGCGCGTAGTAACTGTAAGCGTAACTGTAAGCGGTTTCATAATTATATGGTATAGATCGAAGAATTTGGGCGGGAAAAGAAGATTGACGGGTAAATAATACAGTGGACAATATATAACAATAAATAAAATCACAGTATTACGAATAAATATTGAGATTTAACCAATCTACTAAACTTCATTTTCATTATATTTCAAGGCAATTTTGGACGTAACTAATTAATTATATGCGAGAAGTTGAATTTCGCAAATAACTTTCCGATTAGGATTTAGTTAAAAAATTAGGACTCTAGACAGATTTCGCAATATTTTGTAACCACGACCTACGCAACAAGGTTGAAACGTTAATCTAAAATAGTATAAATCGATTTATGTGTTTACGACGAATAAATGTTTGGAAAAAAAAATTGGTTGTCTGTAAAGTCGGTTTACGGACGATAATTTTACGTGATAACGACTCGGACGCGTCGGTCGATGGAGTGGAAGAGAGATAGATGCATTTTTTTTTTTTGACACAAGCTGAACGCTTAGACAAATCGCGCCTCACTATCGCTTGTGCCTTGTACCGCGCTCTCGCTTGCACGCTCGGCTCAGGCGGGACGTCACAATGAGTCATGCTTTTTCGTGCGTGCAGCCGGCATTTATCAATTTATAAGACGTTATCACGTCAAAAGTAACGTAGACTTTTGCACCTGATTTTATTCTTCGTTATACTTTTATGATCGTGACCTTCAATACTTTTTCAATTTTTTTTACTTTATTTTTGGCAACCAATCTTTTAGATTATTACTGCCATTGTCGAGTAGTTAATAGTATTACAAGTTAGTGTCGTACGATCATTTCAATGTCAATGTTAATGTTCCAACAAGATGGTGGCTTCTTTGTTACAACTTTCCAGGGAATCTTTGTGGCATCTCAGAATTCATGCTCCGTGGTATTATTTTCCATTCACTTCCCTTATGCACAATAAACAAACTATATTAAATAAAATACCAGCAATTTTACACAATATAGAATCAAGTAACATAAGATTATGAATAAAACTACATGACAGACTAAAATCCCGCCAAAACACCACCTTTAATACTTATTGGTTTGTATTATTTCTATTTGACACTTGTAGTATAATTTTTAAACGAACTCAGTGCAACAAAATTGATGCTACGACCGAAACCGTGAATGTATGTGACCATAAAGATGTCATAGCAAAAACTATCCATTGTCTAATTATCTATTCATAGGTGTATATTGTGAGAATGGTGACAGAAAATAATAATGTTTGTTGAAGAGCTGGCTGTGCTCGTGGTTTTGCTCGCATAAGCTTTAAATTTATTGTTAGAGTTTTCTTCGAGTAGTCCGGTGAAGCTGTAAGACCACAGCTTTCCAATCAGCGCCTCTATAATACGAGTTTCGAACTAATATCTGTTGGTTATAAATGTACACTTATAGCTATGTATGTACGCATACAGCGGTACTGCGTAAATCGTATACAAGTTTTTGATCATTTTTATTTGTAATGAATATATTGATCGTAAGGCACATGTAATCCAAGTATGTATATACAGGAGTTAATGTTTATAAGTAGGTCTCGAGACATATAAAATTGTTTGTGGGAGACAAGAAAATTGAAGGGAGCACACTCTCGTAACTGTTACATAAACAAAGTGAATGAAAACAAATATTTGAAAGTTGTCAGTTTGAAATGTCAAAATTAATTGTTCCACCTTTTTGTTTGTTATCAAACTCGCCAAAAAATATATTACAGTGCCATCTAGAGAGTGGATTGATAACCAAAAATAGACAAGCCTTTTCCTTACAAATCCGATTCTGAGAAGTGAAAATAGCGTGGACTAAGACTTTGCTAGGTCAATAGCGTAGTGAGTTCGAAAAAAAAAGTTTTTTTCGATAAATATTTTGAAACATTATAATATTTATTTTAGAATCTACTACCTACATACCTATACTGGACAGTAATACCAAATACTTCATGATAATTCAGCATAACTGAGCCACAGCAACGCGTGGACGGGTCAGCTAGTATGTCTGACCTCCGGCCGCCGTAGTGAGGGCCTGCTGTGGGCGATGGACACGGGCATGTTTGTCGCCCTGGCAATTCTAACACAGGCACACGTGGTTAAGGCGCATTAGTGTTCAGTGCGCCTCCCATCAGTTCGTCAGAGAGGGCAAGGTCTTCTTTCTCCAGACAACAAGTCGGGGCCCTGATGAGGGGTTAACACCTGACAGGTCGGGTAGAAGTACTGCACGACCTGTCATAGAAGTACTGCATTCGCCCATCTCCTCATTGCACGGGTCCGGCGGACGAGGGGGGGCAGCCGGTGTGTACCCGGTCTGTCCCTCTATAGGTAGGAGCCCGGCGGTCACCTTCCGCCGGGCGGACCGTGGGGGCGGCTCTACAAGGTTGATTAGCTCGCTCGATCCCTTGCCGCCCCCACAAAACGGTCTGTCGGTACACCGTGGGGGTTTAGTCCGTGCGACTCGGACATAACCCACCCTCTCCCCCGGGAGGGTGGCGTATCCATAAGGGATTTCCCCACGTTACAAAAAAAAAAAGGGTAGAAGTACTGCAGAGGCCGTTCCTGCCCGCCCGGCTAAATGGTGACAAGAAGAACACCGAGAGGGTTTAGTTAGTAGAAATCTGGCATTCTCACCTGTGCAGCCCGGCTAGGTGCAGATCTCCAAGAGAGCTAGTATGTCTGAAGTCACTGGAGCGGTTAAGCTCGTGGTTTCCTCGAGGACGTCATTTTGTTCAGCAGTCAAATTACTATGTATATTATACAGTAACTAGCTGTTCTCCCGATACCGCCCGCGTGGAACTTAATGTAAAAAAATAGTGACTAATAAAATCATATAAATATATTAAGTCCATTTATAGATAAGTAAACACTTTCCCCTCGTACTTAAATCGCGTCGTCATTAAAATTACATTGCCTTTTGATATAGTAAACCGATATAAATTAAACCATGACTTAATCTTACTCGAGGATATTCTTTATGATTTGTTGCTGAAGTTTTATCGTGAACGCAGTACTTTCGCAATGATGCGTGGTCAAACAAACAGACAGACGGACATTTCTAAAAATGGTTGAAATGTATTTTATTACCTATTCCAAGACACCTGCAACAATTTTTTACATATAAATCTAAAAGGTACAGACACGTTAGCTTTAAATTCTTATTATACTATAGATATACATAGATATATTCTGTTGATAATCAATCAACTGTCAAACATATAAAATAAATCCTGATTTTTATGCCAATTGATTGGTCTCATTTGGTTAGACTTTGATAAATTGAACTCTTACATGTTCGCTATGCAGTAGAACTTTCTAGATCTAAATCGATCTTTCAAATCTAGAATGTCCGCCATGTTGTAATATTAAGGCGGGAATACAATCATAACAGGCGACGTCGCGTCGGTTATTCAATAATACTTATGTAAGAAGTAAACCAGACTTGGAAATAAATGTTTCGCAAATGCATGACTCTTCTATTTTATAGTTGTTACGGAATAAAATATAAATGTGTCGTAAATTGAGAAACGACGCCTGTAACTCTTAGTTTTATGGACATGAGGATATATTAGACATTGCACAATCAATTTAAGAGGTTATTACACATATAGTTGATTCACTCAGTCGAAAATGTTCACAGGACAGTTGGACACACGATTTTAATTATGCTAATACATATATGACACTTAATTACGTCACAAACGGCGCAATTAGAAGTTCACTGGACCCTTATCCATTTATTACATTAGCGTTGTAATAGCAAGCTTACCCAGTCTTTGTTGTTTTTCATTAATTGACTTATGTAGACGCTTTTTTCATGCGGTTTTCACCAGTCGATAAACTCAAAATCGGGTTTTCATGGGGTTGGAGATTAATTTTAGGTATATAAATTATCCAGGTTTTTTTGTAAATTAGTTGAAGTATAACGTTAAATGTTGAAAGTGTCGGAAAAAGTCAAGCCGCCTGGGAGCTTTCGTTGAAAACGCTGCCTTTTGAGATATAACAAAACAATTGTGATAATAACCGACGAATGCAAAGTCGCGGGAATCAGCTAGTAATTTATAAAGATATGGTTTAAATTTCCCAGACTATAAGGGTCTTAAATAACCTAAAAAACCCTGTTGTCCTCCACATCATACCACCCCACATACGTGCACAAATTACACATACGGTGGAAGGGTTTTCTTTTTTTACCTTATTCGAACTGAATCGATTAGTTTAGTTTCTTTTTCACATCCGGAATACATGTAAACGTTTTTGAATCACACAATTTTTATTGCACGACTCACAAGCATATATATTTATGAATAGGTTTAGTTTGTCAGATTCGCGGTACAGACAACATCCCAAACTGAGGTGTGTCGTGCTCCCTTGAGCTGGGCCAACCCTTGGGGCAGTATGATGAAGTCTATAAAGATCTCGTGCCGCCCCAACTATAGCGGAAGACGCGGAATACACCGTGGGGTTTTAGTCCGTGCAAGTCGCCGACCCTCTCCCCCGAGAGGGTGCTGTATCCATAAGGGATTCCCCCACGCTAAAAAAAAAGAAAGTTGTCAAAATATAATCGGCTGGGTGACTTAAGCGCTCGCCTTAGTAGTCTGGTGAAGCTGTGAAGGCCTTGCATGGCGAATAGCGTAGACAGTTCAAACAATAAAATTCTGTACTAATCATTTTAGTTCTTATTATTTTTCGGCGTGCGCGTTCGAGTTACACAAAGATTATGATATCATCATTTATAAAGCCACAAGCACAGACGAAGTCGCGTACAGCCGATAGTATTATAACACGTGGATTCACTCCGCAATAGTCAAGGATTAGTACCAAAGCGAACACAATACATTCGCGCTATATTTCAAATGTACAACACTATTATATATTCACTTGTGACTATATACGTATATCGTGCCTTTGTCACGGAAAGTTCTAATACATTATCCACCTTATAGGGAGTCTATTAAATATACACAATGTACTGTATACCCTGTATTGATACTGGGAAATAATTATTAGGTACACCTACATGGTTCAACGTTGTGTACAAGCAGATCAACTACAAATCTATACTAATATTATAAAGAGGTAAAGTTTGTGAGTTTAGATGTTCGGGGTAATCTCCCGTACTACTTATCCGATTTTGATTTTTTTTTCTCTCTTATAAAGGTATATTATCCCTGAGTGCTATAAGCCACTTTTATTTTGGTGAATATATATGTATTCAATAATTAATCACAATAAATGTAATTGCGGTCGGGAAAAAAATCTATAATATGGCGTGTGCTGTCTGAACGGTTTGAAATAAAGGGATATAAAATCTATTACAAAGACATTCATTATTTTTAGCTTTATAACAAAGTCCCTGGCACCATATATTTAAGTTTAATATCTCAGCCAAAAAGATAGTTTTATGTCAGATGACATACATTTGTAGGTGGTAGAGCCACGATTAAGCTATTACTGGTTTCAGCATGAATGGGTCGGCTCGCCCGGGTTAGTACCACCCTCTCACAGAAAACCGACGTGAAGTAACAGTGCTTGCATTGTTGCGTTTCGTTCGGTCAGTGAGAGCGCCGGAGGCCCATCTCCCCTTCCCTTCCCCTATCTCCTCCCCCCTAATCCTTTCTCCCCCCTCCTAAAACAGGCTGGCAACGCACTTGCGACTCCCTCGGTGTTGCAAGTGTCTATGGACGGCGGTGATCGCTTAACATCAGGTTAACCCCCTGTTCGATTGCCTTTTTTTTATTTTTATAGTAGCACGTCAAAATGACTTTACTGTGCCTGATGGTAAGCACAGTACAATCCAAAAACAATGGCAACCACCGAATGACACACTATCCATCGCCGGTCGCCACTGTCATGCCGGCCTGCGAAATGCTGGATATGCACAGGCTGATCCCGAAACGCAACCCGCAGAAGCGAATCACTATGATGGGCTTTTTCGCCATATACATGGTGGTTGCGACCCAGTCAGGCTGTAAAACCCTACCACCCCGCTTTCGCCATTGCCTCGTTCGTTACTCAGCAGGGTGCACCACGTGCAGGTGAGGTTGGCTTGAGTGTCTCAAGTGTTAGATGTTATTCGACACCCCTTACACCCCAATGATATAAAAAAAAATACATTTTACAAGATTAAGTTTGGATACAGGTTTCACGTGTAATACATAAATTCCTATAAAAAGAAATAGCCGAATGAAAATTTCAATAAATTCAAATTTAAAAAAAAAATCAAATTTCATGGAGATAAAATTTACTTTTCACAGCATGTTATTGATGCAGTTGGTCAGAAGATAATGTAAAATGTAAAATATAAGCCGGTACAGCATTCGTTATCGTAGGCGGGCCGCGGATGTGAAGGTCATAGGAGCAACCCAGGAGGTACTGGGAAGACCTTTTTCGCCAATATATATAGGATACTTTTTATCGCAATTGGTCCCGGTAGGCGGTGCTGCAAGTGATCCTTTATAAATAAATAATAAACAAATAATAAATAAATAGCCTTTTATTCAGATCTCTTTAAATGATTTACAGAAAGCTTAAACTTAAAAACTTAAACTAATTCTTAGCTCTTATGCTAATTAAACTTTTTAAACTAGTATTTGTTTTTTCGTTACCATCTCCAGATCTGTTTGCCAATCGGCAAAGGCCTCCTCCAACCTTTTCCATTCGTTTCTTTCCTGAGCCACTCTGTTCCACATGCCTCCTGCCACTTTTCGGATGTCGTCATCCCAACGTTTCTGCGGTCTACCTCTCTTTCTTTTTCCTTCCCTGGGGAAGTGATCCTTTACGACATATAAATTAAATTAATATTTGATTGAAGAAGGCGTTACTATGCGGAAATCCATTATCAAATATTGTAGTAGAAGACGAAGGATGAAGGACATTAAATGCCCTGTGTAAATAATCTCTAAATGTTTATAGAACGAGATTCTAAGATGTATTTGGTTATGCCAATATTTAAATAAAACATTGTGGTATCTAGCGACATGTAAATTCTAAGAAGCCGAACGTGTACATTCTGTGATGAGAAATAAAAAACGTGTGTGTGCAATTAACACACGATAGAACTGAAACTTCAGTAAATCGACAAAAGAATGAGATAAATATATATAGCAACGGTAGGATAATTACAAAGTTTATTTGTTGAAAAATGAATTTATTATTTAGCACAACAAGATATAAAAATACTCACAAACACTGTCAAATAATAACATACCACACTGACTTCTTACTAAAAAGCTGTAATACGCAGCCGCATACAGTGTACAGTAGTAGTAGTAGCTCACATACTTTTCAAATATACTAACACACGTTAAATGCTCAAATACAAGCAAGTATTAAACAGTGTGTAATATACATACACACCGACATTTGGTCTCTCGCTCTGGCCCACTAATTTTTGTATTTGTGCCTCTTAGCTGTCATTTCTTCCGTTGCATCCGGTTTGACACACCGACATTTTCTCTCTCACTCTGGTTCACTCATTTTTGTATTTGTGTCTCTTACCTGTCGTTTTTTCCGTTGCATCCGGTTTGAAATCACAACGATTCTAAAGAAGTTACTTATAGTTCTTAGGCGTAACAAGATAAAATCTTTTCAAAATTTTTATCTTTCGCCTTATTCTACGTTTGTAGAAAAAACGACACTAACAATAGAAAAAGTTGACTATAACTAACTTCAGGGTGTCGGTTTTTCGTGACGGTGTGTGCGCGCATCGTAAAAAGTTACTGTCATCAGTTTACCCTAACGCGCTAAAAGAAGTATAACTTCAATAATATTTTTTGAAATAGTTTCTTACACGCATATACTATACGTAATTCATAACGTTACTCTCATAGGTAAATTCAATGCTGTTTCATTCGAACGAAATTTATTAGCACTTGTATATTAAAAACAAAAGGTTAATAACCGTTTATCTATCAATCAATGTGGATTGTGGTCGTAATATGTATAATAGGATTATCCTACGAGCTCTGTAGCGTTCTATATGTATATCTCATCAAATGCAAGATGAAAATTTGTAGAAGTCGTAATTATTCGAAAGACTGGACAAGATTCGAGATGTGCTGTTTTTAGAACCCTATTGTCACGTTACAATATTTAGAACGATAAGGTACAGTGTATATATTCCTTTTCCCCACGCCTTGATGACTCATCTATTATTTATTAGTAACAAGTTTTTATATTAGGAAAAACTTGCGACTGTGAGAGGAGTGTTTCTTGTGAATGTAAACAAATGGAAAATTGGATTTTACATTTAATATAATGATATAATCATGGCAGAATACAGAGCGGCGCCGATGTGTTGAAATGTATGCTATTAAAAACGAATCTAGGTAGATTGGGCTACAAGGAAAAAATAAAGTGCTGTCTCGAAAACGCTCTCAGTGAAAGTTCGAGCGAGGCGCACCGGTCCGCGCCTGCATGGCACTCAGCAGAGCATAATGAGGGCAACTGACTCACTCCACTTTGTATATAGACTCGGAGCAACGTACAACGGGACATTGGTTGTAAATAACAACATAGTATACATATACGTACTTAAGAAAATTCATGGGGGTAAAAATGCATATGTTTAAAAGAATAACTGACTGACTGAAATATCAACACACAGCCCAAATTACTAGGGTACTAGCACCGTGAAAATTTGTATGCGGTTTCCTATTACACTATAGGTGAGCACTAAGGAAGGATTTTTGGAAATTCAACCCCCAAAATGGTGAAAAAGGAGATGAAAACTTTGTATGAAAGTCTGACATTTTTCTTAAGTTCCTTTATGTATATGGATAAAAAAATAATGTGTCGAAAATAATTACTGCACAGAAAATACGTGCGAAGTTACGGAAAATTGTTAGTACATATATTATAAAAATCTTTTTTAATAGTTAGTTTCTTTTTAAATAGTTTTAAAAAAATAGTTTTTAAATAAAACCAAATGCTATAGACACTATTACTTTTTGTTTATTCGAGTTAGACTCCGAAACGGCTACAACGATTTTGATGAAACTTAAGCTGGCAGAGAGCAGAAGAGTGTTCTAAAATTTTAAATAGGTTACATATCATTATTCTTTCCCATTTACCATTAATATTTTAAACAGTTATCATAATATTTTACAAGGGTAACTTAAAATAGGCAAAAATATTTCTGGAGTTAAATATGTACAAATTACAGAATTTAAGAATAAAAACCATAATTCGTCCACATAAAAAGAAGTCGCGGGCATTAGCTAGTTGTTAAGATATCTAAGGGTCATTAATTCATTTGGACTTGGAACAAACTCAAGTAATTTTTGTGGAAAAAAATGAACCCTAATAAAACATATCAGATGTAAAAAAAACACTTATTGAAGTTATACTTCTTTTGGCGCGTTAGGGAAAAATGATGAGAGTAAATTTTTACGATGCGCGCGCACACCGTCACGAAAATTAAAACTTTCAATGTATTAAATACCAATTTTCTATTGTTAGTGTCGTTTTTTATACAAACGCAGAACAAGGCGAAAGATAAAATTTTTGAAAAGATTTTTATCTTGGTACGCCAAAGAAGTATAACTCCTAACGCGTGTACATAACTTTTTTTTAAACCTCCCTTTTTCTAGAAAAAGCGGAAAAAATTATACCATATAGCAACGTGGATTTATTGATATAATACGTATACTTCTCAAGCTCTTAATTAAATAAAAGTATTTTTGAGTATTTCTGGCGGGATCTTAGTCTGTGATGTAGTGGCTTTTATATTGCATTCATAGTGTTGTTTTACTTCTCCCTATATTTTGGAATATTGGTGACACTTTTTTAGTCCGGTGAAGCTGTGAAGACCCTGCCAGGTCAATAGCGTAGTCAGTTCGAGAAAAAGGTGACACTTTACGTAATACATCTTCATAAGTCTTAATTACTTACTCGACAATCACAGAAATAATCTAGAATTGTTGTAGCCTAAAAAAAGTATTTTTGATTTTGATATTACTTGTCGAATGAAGAGGAAATTTAGCTTTTTTTTTCGAACTGACTGCGCTATTGACCAAGCGAGATCTTAACAGCTTCACCGGACTACCGACTACTACGGAAATTTAGCACTTTTGTGATACATTATAACCAGCTTGTATAATAATGTTAATATTTTGGGGGTCGAATAACCCATCCTTTCACCTTAATTGCAACGCTGCGTCTTTAAAAGCGGACACGCTCTTGATTTGGTAAAAACTAGATGAAATTAACATTGAACATCGCTTGTTCTACTTTATTGCGAAGGATGGTTTAGAGCAGAGGTGCTCAAACTTTTTGTCTTGTGGACCATTTACCGTGTTTTTCGGTATATGTAGAGACCCCGTTTACCTGATATTGATTTATTTGCAAATTCTTCAATTTCAAATATGTTTTGAGATAGCTTTATCATTTATGTAGATTAATGTTTCTTCATATTTAAGTTGACGGTATGTGCATATGTATTATTTTATTTATGGAGACTCAACATTAATCCCGCGATCTGCTTAAATGTGATTGTAAATCGTGGCAGTCGAGTGTATCCGATATCCGAAGGTTCGAATCTGTCTTGGGGGAGAGGGGGAGTAAGGTAAGAGGGAACGGAAGGGAAGGTGGGCCTCCGGCGCTCTCACTGACCGAACGAAACGCAACAATGCAAGCACTGTTACTTCACGTCGGTTTTCACGAGAGGGTGGAACTACTCCAGTCGAACCGACCCATTCATGCTGAAACCACTAATAGCTTCAGCGTAGCTCTACTACTACTCAAGACATTGCAATTGGAACACACGCGCTGACGTTGAAGGAAAATATCGTGAGGAAACCTAAACTTGAGAAAGATGCTTATAGTTAAGGTCCACTCTATTAAAAGCTATTGTAATTTGAATGACGGCTCGAGTTAAATACGATAGAAGAGTAGTAATCTATACTAATATTATAAAGGGTTGAACGCGCTAATCTCAGGAACTATTGGTTCGATTTGAAAAATTCTTTCAGTTAGTTCATTTATCGAAGAACGCTATAGACTATATGCTATATCATCATCATGCTAATACCAATGATATTGGAACACAAATGAAGAATGATTCAAAATCCTTTTTTTTCTTCTGAGAGCTTCGGTTGCGTGTTAGCGTTAGCCCAAAGTAATTCCACGCGGTCTAAGACTCGGGCAGAAACTAGTCTTCTATATAAATAGGCAGAGTTACAAAACAGTTAAGTACATCTTCTTCCTCTGTTAGTCAATCAATCTTCTTAGATTATATTAGATATTGACGGGCTTAATTATTATTAAGAAGTGTAGAACGATGGAACACTATCGCGTTACTACTTTAGCAGAACGGGGCAGTATTTGTTTATTTGTGCTTTGCGTGTCGCAGGTGTGCATTTAATAACAAAAACCCATAGGTATCAGGCCCATTCCTAGAACGGAAATGAGAGTCATGTAACTAGCAAAGTTTTGAGTGTAAAGGTGGACGGATATAGGAGTGAAGGAAAACTGAAAAAAGATATTTCATAGTGTGTAAAATGATGTGTAAGGTGTGAATCTGAAAGGGAAGAGTGACAAAGGTAATGTTACACTAATCACGTATAGGGTCGATGCAGTCAGGATTGCCAATAAACACTTCGTAGATACTGTCACTATTCATTTGGCCAGAGCTTCGCCTTACAATAACTTCCACATAGGAGTGCGTCCAGATCAGCGACATCTTGCCCTTTATATGCCGAACTCCCACCAATGTAGTCTCACAACGGGGTGAATAATGAACAGCCGATAACTTCCACCAATAGCGTTCGAGGTCATTAGTAACACCCCTATAAAGTCAATAGCGTGGTATCGCAGGTCAATAGTGGTTCCCCGGATGGCGTTGTAGTCTCGCCTCTCGGGTGTGTCATAGCGGTACCGGACGTAGACATTAACAGTAAACATGATGTGCTGACACTACTTAGGAGGGACAAGGGTAAGAAGAAGATGGGAGTTAATCTTGACGAGATACCAAAGTCTATAACCCCAAGAAGGAAACGTATATTTTTGTAATTTATGTATCTTCTACACATATATAAATAGGCGAAGATAAACAACTCAGTATCTTTTAGTCATATATTTTTCATCCGATTTTCTTTTTTTTTAACAGACCTCTAAGAAGAATGAGGTTACTATAACAACGGAACGCTATGATGTTTGTTTTGACAGATTAAAATAGTGACGTGAAATGTCGATTTATTTTCGACAAAAGTACAATCAAACGCTACAGTTTTGTATTCAGCATTGACACGAGTTTGCTGGAGGTGACGGTGACAGTTATAAACGACTAATTTTTGAAACTCCATTAATCCTTTGCCATATTTATTCCTAAAACCGTGCGGAGCCGAGGACAGTTGCTAGTGATAGTTTTTTTTTACTCTTTATTTTTTTAGAGACTTTTATAATTTTTTGACATTTCAGTCCCATCGTAACTTATATTTATATACAGTCATAGTATAGTGTATATTATCTACCTAATAACTGTACTGTAAACACTGGTATATTATGTGAAAGTACTATCGATGTTATTGCGTTTAGACCAGCAATTTTATTCGCAGGTATATGATTTTCAAGAAGTTATCCACTCAGAATATTAAGCTTAGGTAAGTGCTCGGTCCATCTTTCTTTTATTCCGTTGAAATGACCTATGGATAATAGATAAAGAAATACTTTTTATCGTCATTGGAATCAGAAAATTGTTTTGCAACTGCAAAAGGTATAAATGTCTTTTATGCTATAAAGTTTTAAATAAGTTATTATTTATGTTTATCCTCAAATATAAGCCTTTAATTGTCTTTATAAATAAAATGAGTCCATGCCGTAATATGCGAGCATTACGCAATAATGTCTTGATAAGTTTCGATGATTTTTTTAGTTTCACCGTTTAGATATTTAATACTAAACTCCTAGAATTATCACGATATCTTCATTTAACATAGAGTTATTAAAGTAAAAAAAAAAAAACTATAAGTAGTCCAGCGATTTATATTTTCTGGCCATAGAAAAGTGGGGCATGCGGCGTGGTGCGCATACGCAGGATTGCGCAGACGAAATCGCGGTTATCAGTTAGTTTAATATAAAGAACTACGACTTTTATAAGCTTTCATATTCGGTCAGCGATGATTGTTTTCTTGCTTGATTAATCGCCAGGCTAATTATAAATAAAAAAAACTGTATGGCAGACTAAGATCCCGTCAAAAACTCCTTCCTAATTATTGTCGACTAGTCTCTACCCGCGACTTCGTTCGCGTGGAAACTGTTACTTTGGGCTAACGCTAACACACGCAGCGGAAGCTCTCAGTAAAAAAAAAAAACGATTTTGAATCATTCTTCATTAATGCTGCACTTTTATTGATCTTAGCATGATGATATATAGCCTATAACCATCCTCGATAAATGGGCTATATAATATGAAAGAATTTTTCAAATCGGACCGGTCCTCCCTGAGATTACCTCCTACAACGTCACAAACTCACGAAGTCATAACGTCACAAACTGACAAACTTTACCTCTTTATAGTATTAGTGTAGATAGGTAGGAACGCGTTATGTTCCCAACGAACAAAGATTAACTTTAAAATGACATTAATAAATGTCGAATGGAAACTTGAAAACGAATAAGCCGTTAGATAAGAACAAGCTACTGAAAACCATTCCGAGATTAATTTATAGCTATTTTTTATTAAAGTCATATAACACTTACACCGGCATTATGTATACAAACGTCATATAAATTTATATCTATTATTTATATATAAGTGGAGACATGAAGGGCCGTATGTCGCAATATTTCGGGAGCTAACGGTTCAGAGAGTGCGTCGACCGAGCGCTAGGGATGTCTCTTGGCCCTTCAGTTTGAAAATTTAGTCGATTTATGTATCAATTTAATTTTAAGTGACGTTTACTTTTAGTTCCCTTAGAAGTTAAGTAAAAATACGAGTAAATTGAAATTTGCAAAAAAATTATAACCATGTCAGAACAGGGATGACAATTTTACACATTTTTGAAGTTTTACTTCTTTTGGCGCGTTCGGGAAAAATGATGAGAGTAAATTTTTGCGATGCGCGCGCACAGCGTCACGAAAAACCAACACCTTGAAGTTAGCTATAGTCAACTTTTTGTTTCGTTGTATTTGTTGTTTGTATTTCATTGTATTAAAACTTTCAATGTATTAAATACCATTTTTCTATTGTTAGTGTCATTTGTTCTACAATCGTAGAATAAGGCGAAAGATAACATTTTTGAAAAGATTTTTATCTTGCTACGCCAAAGATGTATAACTTCTAACGCGTGTACATAAGTACACGCGCACTTTTTTTAAATAATATTAACTTTTTTTTTTTTCGTTTTACGTAGTTCAGAGCATTTGTTTTTAGTCGAGGTCAATATACTTTGGAAATTACAGAAGTCAATTTGTTTGAATTCAAACGCCCATCTCCTATGTTCTTCTTCTTCATTCTACTCTGGTAACCAAACTTGGTTATTGAAGAATATGACTGCCATTATTTTATGTATTTTATGCCAGTAGTTATAACAAAGAAGTTCGTGATGACGTCAGTATTCTCAAACGGTGGCTTCCGTACTTAGAACTTTCCAGAGAGTTGATGTCACATCTCAGGATTCATGAACCGTGTAATAGTTTGACTTGTATTTTATTGTAACTAATGATAAAGTAATACTATGCAAGATATCGCTAATATAGAATAAAATAACGCATGATCATTAGTAAAAAATAATTTCCACTCTATGTCAGACGTATACTACAAACTGACAATATAAATAAATTGAAGAGTTTTTGGCGGGACTTTGGTCTGTCATGTAGTGAATTTTGTATTTTATACATAATCTTGTATTAATTGACTCTATATTGTGTAAAATTGGTAGTGTTTTATGTAATATAGTTTGTTTATTGTGCATAAGTGAAGTGAATGAAAAATAATACCACGGACCATGAATTCTGAGATGCCACATAAACTCCATGGAAAGTTCTAACAAGATGGCCGCCATCTTGTTAGTTCATTGAAATTATATCAAGAAACTTGTAATATCGATACTCATTGGCAATGGCATTAATAGTCTAAAAGATTGGTTGCCAAAAATAAAGTTAAAAAAATTAATTGAAATCTGTATTTTTAGACTACGTAATTTTAAATTTTATTAAATTAAGTAGTGCCACTCTTCGACTGTAGAGTAATTTTACGTCGATGTAAATTTCTACCGGTCATCGCCAGTTGGATACTGCAGACGGTTATTGTGTGACGTGCTTAGTAAAAGCCACTTTACCCTTCACACCGCACCGTGAATTGTACTAGTGTTACAGGTGAAATAGTAAAATTCTACGATGGAAAACCTTTGTATGTACTTTCCTATATAAAGTTTATATAAAAGATTTACCTAAAGTTAGGATATTTTAAAGAACTAATGTTAACAACAGCATTAACTATGTATTAACTTTTTTGGGAATTATATTATTGTAAATAACAACCCCATTTCTTTCCTCCTTTCTTTTGTCGGTTCTTATCACAAGAGTCGCTGATGAGATAACTATTCTGTGATATAATTAAGCATGCGAATATAACGGTGTAAATTTAAAATTATCAACTAGCTAGCGCCCGCTGCTTCGTTTTCCTGAAAATGGTTAATTTTTTCCATAAGAATTCCTACGTTTATAGATTTAGATAAAATGTGAACCAAATTTTGTTCTTTTATGATTATAGTCTTGTCTTAACTATTTACATACTTTTTTTTTTTGGAAACTAAGTACGCTATTGACTCAACAAGGTCTTAACAGCTTCACCGGGCTACTAAGGCGAGCGCTTAAGGCACTCAGCCGATTTTATTTTGACAACTAGCTCAAAGTATTTAAATACCTTTAACGGATCTTAAGTTACTAGTAAATTATATCGCACTGTTGTTACAATACTGTCATAACTGAAAAAATCACATTTTTCAGAATCCATGAAAAACTGATTTTTCTCTGTCTACTGAAAGTTCTTTGAAACTTTGCATTTTTTCATGAAAATTAGACTAACAAAAGTACTTTGCTTTATAATGTAATCTAAATGATATAGTGAGATGTCTTCACCCGATCGCTCTTTCTTGAAACTAAAAATGATTTAATATTGCTGGGGCATAGAAGTAATTAGTAGTTCATTAAAAGTCGATGAGAGCGCTATTTCTCCATTCAGTTTGAAGATATTTTTCTAACTGTTTTAGTGATGTATAGGTTATCCACTTTTTCCATTAAGTTCAATTAAAAATGTCAATTGACGCAATTTTCGAGTTACGACGGTTTTGTAATAACAGTGCGATATCATTAACGTTTAGTACAACGGTTAAGCGCGATATTATGTAAATTTTAAAGTATTAGATATAATTTTAAAAGACGTATGTCAATAACAATCGTCGGAATCGATTCAAAGGAATCAATTAATCAATAACTTTCTCTGTTATAAATTTATCGATTCAATCGAAAGAAAAGGTAGATTCAAATGAGCCGAAGATTTTCGTGAAGGTCAACATCTTAAATACATCATTATTTGACTTCAGACGAAATTGTAGTCGTATTCTAAGACAAATACGGACATAAAAAAAATTTAATAATTAATTTTGTTAGCATTTTTATTCCATGTTACGTTAAGCAGCTAAAAGGTCAAGGTCAACTGTCTATTACTGATTGAATGATGAAGTTAAAAAAGAGAAATCGTTACTTGAACTCCAGTCTTGTGGGATGGTAGGGTTTTACAGCCTGACTGGGTCGCAACCACCATGTATATGGCGTAAAAGCCCGTCATAGTGATTCGCTTCTGCGGGTCGCGTTTCGGGATCAGCCTGTGCGTATCCAGCTTTGTGCAGGCCGGCATGACAGCGGCGACCGGCGATGGATAATATGTCATTCGGTGGTCGCCATTGTTTTTAGATTGTACCGTGCTTACCATCAGGTATAGTGCAGTCATTTTGCCGTGCTACAATTAAAAAAAAGTTTTGTTTGTGTTGTTTACCTTATTGGAATACTAGCTACCCGCCCTGTATTTGCGTGGGTGTGCGATTATGTAATGAAATAGAATGCCATGTGAACAAATCAATGTCAATCTGTCAATTTTGTCATTATTTTTGAAGACCTTCCTACTATTCTGTCTCCCTTTTTTTTAAGTTTTTTTAAGCATGTTTTGTTACTTTTCCGTATGATATTTCAAACATTTTTTTTTTCATACAAATCTTGTCCACAAAGATAAGCAACAACAAAAGAATTAGCGAGATAGATGCAAACGTTCTATTGTGATGCGCTTACATACATTCGGCAATAACTTCTTTATTTATATAGATTAGAAAATGCTTTATTAATCACAATTTTAAGAATCTAGAAACCGTTTCTATAAAAAATTTAAGAACACACAATAATCAAACACTTATGTTTATAAATGGGTTATTATTTATAAAACTAGATCGTCCCCGTGACTTTGTTTGCGTATTAAATATAAAAAATGACATGTTTTGCTTCAGGTCCTACACTTTATGCCTTTAAATGCTATCTTTTAAGTTACTTTATCGTAAAATTATAACAAAAAAACAAACACATTAAATTAACACGTATTTAGTTTAGATACCATACTCTTGTTATTTGTAAGGCGATTTATGGCTTATAATTAATAAATAGTAAACTGAATAATTAACCTTTAATTGGCAACATCTTCAAGTTTTATTTTAAGTTCTAGTTCAATAACAATACAAACGAAAAATATTATCTTTCTGCTGTCTTAATGTAAGATATAGCGTGATGATAGAACCACGTTCTCTTTTTTAAGTAGCATGAAGAATTTTTTTTATCAAAATACAATCACAGAAGTGTCACTATGTACGCATATGGAAAACCTACAATCCTAATTACAAGCAAGTTTCAACTTTATGTAAGTAGAGTTACAGTATAAAATGGCTTTACATAATGTAAACAATACGTCAGAATGCATCACGAGTATACTGGGAGTACGCTTTTAGACTTCAAATGGATTTGTTGATAGCGAGTCCCGACAGCGATAGTACCCAATGGAATATAAAACAGTGTTCGCTTATCTAAATTTTGATGGGAGAATTTTTTAATCTACATTTAAAGAGGTAGGCCGTGAAAACGTTCATGTCGCTGTATTGTGTCTATTGTGGAACATATCTTTTCTACATTAGTATATTATCTATGACATATCTTTAACGATGCTTGATAACGTGAAGCCATTTGAGATTTAAAACGTGCTTTTGAATTATAGACGACGATAAACTACTTTATCCTTGCGACAATTCTCTCTCTTTCACGGGTTGTTCTGTGGTCACTTTATTAATTAATTAATTAACTTAAATAAAAACAAAATATATATTATTCAATTAAAGATACTTAAGTTTTCAATTATATTTTAACTCGGAGGAAATCGCAGATCGTTATCTACTACTCGTACTCGTACTCTTTTACTAATATTATAAAGAGGTAAAGTTTGTGACGTTGTAAGGGGTAATCTCAGGAACTACTGAACCATGCAACCATGAAGAATGTATAAAATCGGGGTTTTTTTCCTTCTGAGAGCTTCCGCTGCCTCTTAGCCCAAAATAACTATTCCACGCGTACGAAGTCGCGGGCAGAAGCTATTAACTAATTATATTATCTATACTAATATTATAAAGAGGTAAAGTTTGTGAGGTTGTATGGGGTAATATCTGGGGAGTCGGAGAAAAATGGTGGAACGAAAGCGTTTCTTACGAACGCTGCCTCAACGATGCGACATATATGATTCAGTTCTAGAAAAAAGTTGTAGCTTGATAATGCCTATTACCGCCCAACGAAGTGGGCACGGGTCAGCTAAAAATTAATAGAAATCAATTGCCGAATGTACATAAGCGCTTCATTTCAGAACAGCTACTATTTGGCGTCTATCTTGCATTCTTTTATGTTTACAATTGCCAGGACAAGGTTCATATTTTAAAAGTTGAGGCAGTCATAAGGAATGCATACAAAGTTGAAAACACAAAACGATTCTTCTCTTTTGCCTTTAAATTAATTATACTGTGAATATACAGAATTAAAATTTTACAATATGTATCTTGAAATTATTAACATTAGTCTGGTTTTGACATCTATTGGCACTTGGAGCAATAATTATATACATTTTTATACAGTTAATTAATGAAACATATGATGGGCTGCACAACAGGAATGAAGGCAGGACAATGTACATCGGGGCCGCTGGTATATATATATTCTCTTTTTTTTAGGGACCTTTATCATTTCTGATATGTCAGGCCTATAGTACCTTATTCTATATAGAACTAAAATCCTTAAATCTAAAAAAACTTATAGACTAATTTCTAAACTTAAATAAACTACAAGGCCTTTTGGAAGTCGAATGTCGGTTCTGCCAGGATACTGTGATAAAAACCCCACCCACCCACATTCCCAATATTAATAATATATTCTTTAATAAAACGCATCCTTTGATTTTTTTTGTACTCGAATTGAAAATTGCGTAATTGTGATTTAGGTATTTATGTGCATAAAATACAAACACGTGGTGACGCCTTCACCTTGAGGGAAAGTGGGTGAGTGAAAGCCTTATAAAGTTCGAAATGCACGTTCTAAGGTCACGAACGGTACCGCGATAAATCAGGAATAATATTGCCTTTTTTATTGTTGCCTTACGTTCAGTAGCCGCCATTTGATATATTATGCCTGCGAGGAGAGTCAGACATCCGTCTAAGGTCGGTTTACTTCAATAATATAAATACTTCTCTCTATCGCACAGCGAAATTACTGCGATAGACAAAGATAACGCTATACGAAATCGAACTTAGCTGACTATCTCGGTCTACATCCCGACATGCCAAATCAAAGGCTCGGTGCTACAGACAATAGGTGTAGGTTTATGAAAAAAACATGTTTATTGAATACACAGTATAAAGAGAAGACAGAAGTACACTCCAATAAATGATTTTCTAACACACATATATACTATTCTTTATTATCTTGTATGTAAAAATAATAACAAGCTATGAAGTAGGATTTTTGTAATTTCAGTCAGTTGGTTTTGCAGTGGATGACTATTTGATTCCCTCGGCCTGAATCGTCCACAATGATTAATTAGGTTACTGGTAATCAAATTTACAACTTTTAGATTGACAATTTTAATATTTAATACTAAAAGCGGTCATCTTTATTTTATCAACTTATTACTACATCTTGTGTAAATATAGGATTGGCTAATATACTACAAGTGAATATGCGTTATTCCATTTCATTCCATAGCATTTTTTCCTCGTTAATTATAAATTCATAACAGTTAACAGTATATATATCCGAACAAAAACAGTTTCACTGTAAAAAATTGCGTACACAAATTAAATTGCGTTTACAAAAAGTTGTAAAATAAAAAAAAAAAAAAAAACAGACCAAGTAGCCGTTATGATTTTTAATAATTGAAAAATTGTTTTGGTAAATTTAACAATTAAAAACCATTTTTTAAACGTACTTGGCGTGCGTCATTGAGTACCCCAAATTTTTCCATGTCTGATAATTAAGGACAAAGAACTGGTGTGAGAAGCGATTTTACGGACAACAATTCCTCCTGTCTCTCCTCACCGAGTCATTGACCCTACTGATAATTATTTTGATGCGACCATATGAATCTATACATTAAATATGAAAAAAATTTAGGTACTCAATGACGCACGCCAAGTACGTTTAAAAATGGTTTAACTTGATAGGAGTAGAGTATAGAAAATTAACTAATGAATTCATGATGCTATTATTCTACACTGAAAACTGAAGCATATTAGGATTTCAAAGACTCAGCACTAAATGTTGCAACCTAATACATATTACGCCTCTGAAGAGGCTGCACTATTATTTCCAAACTTCAAAGTATTTAGTGATGTCACTGACATTCCAAGTAAAATTGTTTTTCTATTCACGTGCGTATATATTTCTTCTGTCAGCTTCACATCATCTGATGAATACGTGACCAGAATAACTGTATATTGTATATGTAGGTAATCGCTTCCAAATCGACTAAACCGCGCAGAGACGTAGCGACCGCCGAATCGTACATATGATACGAGACCCCCAGTACAGGTGCTTCGACGTGTATAAGTAAAAAATCATAAAATATAATTTACAAATCCAGATTCTTATTATTGAGAAGCTCCTAATCAATTGCCATGTCTATCTGTCTTTCTTTTCGCGATAAACTCAAAAACTGCTTAACGGATTTTCATGTGCTTTTCAGCAGTTGATAAAGTTATTTATAAGGAAGTTTTATAATTTGTCGAGGTTTTTTTATTGTCAGAGTGGGATAACGTTCGCCGGGCAAGCTAGTTAATCTATATAAATAAAAATTAACTGCCGAATGTATGTATGCGTATCACTTGTTGATGGCTACAGCTATTTGGCTATTATTTATTTACTACGTTTGTAATTCTCAGGATAAGATTTGTATGTAACAGAATGTTTGAAAATAGCACGTAAACTAGAAATATCTATAAAAAATCTATATATAAAACGTGAGTGAATGAGACACAAGACACAAGAGAGATACTGAAAAATATTAACAAATTAGCATTCAGTTGCTATTTCTTAATTACATTATATGCCATCAATTCTAGATTTAGTCTCACTTTCTTAATTAATACAGTCGTGCGAAGCCGGGCGGTGTAGCTAGTTATAATAAAAATAGCGCGAAATAATGACATAATTCATAAGTTAGAAGCCCGCCTTCGAAACAAATTTTGATACCGGGCCCCTTTACGTCTAAATACGCCACTGAACCCGTGTTACTCTCGATTACGTAAGTGTACAACTTAGATTAAATATTAAAGCTTGTTACGTAATAGAGTTTAACGATCAAACATGATCTGACAACAGTAACATTCAAAAGTATGTTAAAAAATGAAAAGTATTCGTTTTTTCTTACACGAAAATACAAACAATGACCGACAAGTGTATGCTTAGTGTGAGTAATTAATGTCTGACATTCGATCAAAATTAATTAATTTTTCAAGTTTAATTATAATTGGTTTAATTATATTCAGGAAAAAGAACGATTTGTATTCTTATAACATTTTCTTTTTGGCTAACATCGTTCTAGATTATTACTGCCATTGTCGAGTAGTTGATAATATTACACGTTTCTTGTGATAAGTGTGATTAGGTGTCCGTATACAGAATTATTTTATTTAATTTTTTTTGTCTATTTAATTTTTTTATTTGCCATTAAAAAATACATATAGACCCAAAATTCACATTCCTAACCCCACACCCCATTTTTAACCGACTTCAAAAAACGGAGGAGGTTATCAATTCGCCTGTTTTTTTTTTATGTTTGTTACTTCATAACGTTGGACTGGGTGAACCGATTTTGATTATTCTTTTTATATTTGAAAGCTGGTGCTTCCCATGTGGTCCCATTTCAACCTAGAGATAGCTACCTAGAGATGTATTGGAAGTCGGTGCCAACCAAACCGAAAATCATATCATCTACATAAGTACAAAGTTTAAGTCCAATCTCGCGTCACTGTAATACAAAAATTTTGGTTGGTACCGACTTCCAGTACATCTCTAGGTAGCACACATATCCATATGTTTTATTTAATTTGGTTAATTTGATAAACTATTTATTTTCCGCTTTTTAGTGCCTTATGGGTTTTTGATTGATATTGAAGTCGGTTAATACTTTTTTTTGAAAATTTACTTTATTTATTCGCGGTTTTAGTATTTTTGTATGAACAATATGCAAATGATTCAACGGTCGTTCGTATTTCAAACAAAACGAAATTATTGATTTTGCTGTATAGCAGATGGCGCTACGTCCGCCTCATCGAAATTTCTGCCATATATGCGTAAGTCAATCACTAAACCAACTAGGTATATGTATGAGTGAGTGCCTGAATTGTATGGTTTTACAATTGGAAACGGTGAGAGTCGCTGTACCCGATTACAGGTGGGATTTTTAGAGTTTAGACATAGAATTGGAACCGGTAGGTAACCTATTCCATGCAGACGAAGTTCTTTTTAAATATATAGCCTTGATTAAGGTTAAGATACTCTTGGTCTTAAATTTGTCGAATCAGTAAGAATAAATTCTCATTCATTTTATGTGTTTAATTCAGTTCATTAATTGTTATGCCCCCCCCATTGAAAATCAGCTCTGTAGCATCACTCAGTTCTATTGCAGTATGCAGCTGTTACTGGACATTTTTAATTAAATATATATTGTATGTTTTTTATTAATATATTTTTTAACCGTGGTGCGTTCTAACATTAAAAACTTGTCCCTCTTATTTCTGTTAAGTGTTATTACTGCAACTTATAGATATTTATAAAGAATTCCAAAAACGCGGTTATAATTAATTCCAGTCAGTAATTGGTTGTTACTTCTGAGGTTTGAGATAGAATACCACATTACAGACATTGTTGCTTGCAGCAGATAGTTATAACGGCGGTACGTCTACAGTTGAACCTTTCAAGGGTTCACCACATCTACTAACCGTATACCGTTTTAGTTCTATGAGAACGTGTAAATTTCAGTTAGAAACTAGTGTTATGTTTCCGCTTGTGTTCTTTATACAAACAACAAATACGTAGAAATATTTCAGACGCGTTTGAGACAAGATCGTGCGTTTGTTATTTACAGAAAAACTTATTTGAACACACACGCATTTTGTTCCATGGTGGTTGAAAAATAAACAAAAGAATATTTTACTTTTGTTCAGAATATCTTTCTCAGTTGTAAGTTACGCTTTAATGTGCTTTATATTTTGACTTGGAATTTAAATTTGAAAGAGGAAATCATTGCTATGGATATTAAAAACAAATTAAATTCTATATTTAAATAAGAATAGTTGCTCACATTTGTAACGATTTTTAACATAACTAACAAAATAAATGAAAATAGAAAGATCGAGAGATTGCAGAAAAAAAACTATATTTAAATAATTACAAACGAATTATAATTAAAAAAAAAAAAACAAGAGATGGAATAGAAATACATGGATTACTTATGTTACAATAGGTGCGCTAGCGGTTTGGTCGCACGTATTCCTTGTTATTTGTTGCTATTATAGTAATAAAGATTCGAATCATAGTAGTATTTATCTATAAATATTTTTTGTGTCTACAAATATGTTCTAGTTTTAATGAAGATCGGTTGAACGGTATACGGTTTTTTTTTTTTTATAATGGTTTATTATATCCAATATTGTATTACTATTAGTGAGAAAACTCTGAAACCACGAATCTTAAAAAAAAAACCAGAAAATGCAGTCTAAAGTTGGACAGTTTTCCGTTACATAACAATGGCAATATAACAAGCAAACCATAATCTTCAAGAACTTCGTTTTTAACCGGAACAAACAATTGTAAGGCTAAAAGAGCCCATCAGACTTCGCAACTATATAATAATAATCATAAATACAGTGGTACAATAAAATAATCCCAAGGAGGGTTGATGTCAGGCAGGCGGCCGATCGTAAAATTAAGCCAAATCATATATCACAACATGACAAACATGTTGTACCGACCCTTCTTATGTGGGATAAGGTTAAGAAGAAGAAGAAGAAGGTTGAACGGTATACAAGCCGAATGAAGCGCTATAGCGCCCGATTAGTCGTCATTTATAACGAAATGGTTAGAAACTTATGTGTGCCAAGTTTTATGCTACTCCCAAATCTACGAAACGAAGCTTCGACTACTTGTCGCGCTAAAATTAATGTCAAAAATCATTTCCATAAAGGCGCAGATTATACATTGCTATAATGGTCGCACTATGTTCGTAACGTTGCACACCGAAACTAGAATAGTTACAATAAGGTTTGCAATATTTTTATTAGGCTGGTAATATTAAGAAACTTTATATTTGCTACTCGAAGTTTCGTTCTCTTGAAAGGGTGACCATTAAAATAACTATAAATATCTCACTCTAAACGGGTTAACCGATTTTAATGTTTTTTTAGTAATTGGATTGCATAGCTAAGAGCAATCCTAATATTACCAACCTAATAAAAATATTGCAAACCTAAATATAAATGTTCTAGTTTCGGTGTTCAGCATTACGACCATAGATTATGTAAGTCTTTTCGCTATGGCGGGAAAATATTTTACAAATAACTTTTATGAATACTATGAGATAACTGTTTCTAACTGATTGCGTTATTATTTAAAAAAGAGGTTTTTAATTTAGTTATATTTATTTTATGTTTGTTATCTCAGAATTTCGTAATTTGCATCAAGTTGCATTGTGGGGCAATGCCCTACCTTAAAAATACCAAACATTAAGATAAATAATTATAATTATGATATAATTTAATGCAATTATTGCAATCTACTCGATTAGTTAACAGATTTATTTAAATGCGATTAGTGAAAGCGGTTTTAAATAAACATAAATGGATAACGAACGGTGACATAATATTTATTTAGATTATTAATAAAACGAGTATTATAACGAAAAGGAAATTGTAAAATGTTGATAAGGTATAAAAATCACGTCTTTGGACAATTTGGCGCACTTGACGATTTAAAGAAACACAATCTATTCCAATAAATTAAATGAACATTTATGAGTGCGTTTAGTTTGAATACAATAAATGATAGCTTATTGTTGTTTGAAATGATAAATACTAAATATGTATTTCTGATAAATTGGCCGATATATTGCGTTTTAGCTCATGATTGATTGAAATTCGGTAGATACAGAATCTTTATAACGATACCGGATTAATATAAGCAAGTTAATTATGTGTTCCCGAATCCTTAAGAAGGTTTTATGAGAAATACTTATGCCCGCGACTTCGTCTGTGTTGTTTATTATTTTAATAAAATATTTAGGAGTGTTTAGGTTAAACACTCGCAGTATTCTACGATATGATACTTCATGGTCACATTTAACATATAAAATAATAACTCAACTGCGCGTGGTGCAACCTGCTGAATAACGAACGAGGCAATGGCGACAGCAGGGTGGTAGAGTTTTACAGCCTGACTGGGTCGCAACCAACATGTATATGGCGAAAAAGCCTGTCATAGTGATTCGCTTCTGCGGGTCGCGTTTCGGGATCAGCCTGTGCATATCCAGCTTTTCGCAGGCTGGCATGACAGCGGCCACCGGCGATGGATAGTGTGTCACTCGATCGTCGCCATTGATTTTGGATTGTACTGTGCTTACCATCAGGCACAGTGCAGTTATTTTACCGTACTACAATATAAAAAAAAGAGAGATATTGTGATGATTTCCTTATTAAAAAAATAAGGAGTAACTGTCTAAGAACTAAAAATTACAGAAAAGTAATTGATATTTATCGAGTCATTTTTGCGTTATGTACAAACAAATTCGGATCTTAAGCATTTTATTTATATAATATTAAGATAAGTATCATTAGTATACCTAACAGTATTAAAGACTGAATCCCATAATACGTTAATCTACTCAGAAGCAAATTAAAGTTTACCTCACACTATCTACGAATCACTGTCATCTCATAACTGCGTTTCTTCCAATTTGACTAGTCACTTATAATTTGATACAGGTAAGTCTATACATTCTTTTTATATTTCAGGTAAATAAAAATGGCCACATCAGTCCTCCAACCTGAAGACTGTCGCAGAGAACACGAACCGAAGGTCGATATCATCGAATCCCCAAGACTGACTGACGATGAACGACTTCAAATTTTGGAAGGGAAGGAAAGGGAAACCGGAGAATTACCCATAGAGTTGAGAGAGCAAGCTAGAATTGAACTTAGAGAAGAACCGGCTTTAAGGGAACATGCTTTGGCGCAAATGAAGCATTTCATCGAAAAACATCCGGCTATAAAAAAATGCCGGACTGGTAAGTTTTTGTAAAATTTAATAAGGTATTCTCAAGGTAGCCAGCCTTTCATTTATCCTCATATTACTCATTATTGTTTCTTGCCTATAGTTAATTTTCTCACAACTCGGTTGTCTCTGGGTGTAAATGTCCTGATATTATTAAAACAAATTCTGTTAATTAGTATTTACAATGTCTATATTCATATCCAATGAATTAAACATAACATAATAACATTTTCGAAACCTTTTATCCAAAATCTTTATGAGCTCTAATAAACTCTTATGGAATATTACTACCGTCTTATAATTTTTATTAGATTTTTCCAGCACCAAGTTAAATTGTTTTACTTCTATCCCAGTTAAGTAGGGTCGGCACAACATATTTTCCTTTTCCACTCTCCCCTGTAAGATGGCATCTTTATATACACCATTTTTCAGACAATCCATCCATACCTTTTTCGGTCTTCCTCTACTCCTACATCCATGCAGATTCATACTCAAAACTTGTCTAGTCACATGATTTTCATCTCTCCTCACGACATGTCCGTACTATGCTAAACTATCCTCAACTTCCCTGTTACTGGTGTTATTTTCAAACTTCATCTGACTCATTGTTAATCTTATCCATTCTGGTTACACCACGTTGGTTGTTATTATTACTTATTAATTCTATGAGACAATTATAGTTCATATAGTCTATGATTCAAATTATCAATAAAAATGGAATAAACATTTCAGTACTTCTTTACACAATAAGTAGGTACCCGTTGATCAGATCAAATCGTGAGAACTCCAACTTACGTATTCATGTCAGACTACACGTAAATAGAGTATTCTACCAGTATCTCAATACTCATGCTTTATTTTGCTTTAATGTTATTTCTGTTGCATATTAATAAGGATTAAAAAAACTGTGTGGTTTTATGAAACCATAATGCAACTAAAAGTTTTAGGAAGTTATTCGATTTAGGGTATTAATCGAGATTTTAATTTTAACTTAATAATTCGAAAATGGAAATGATAATGGGAAATCAATAGTAGACTAGACATCCAATTATACATTAATAACGGGCCCGGCAAACGTTGTACGGCCCTGATTATAAAACAATCCTTGACAAATTATATACTAAAATGTTCCTCATGACCTACTTTATGCACTGGTGATTCGTTGAAGATTCGTTCGTTCAGTAGTTTTTGAGTTTATCGCGAACAGACAGACAGACAGACGCGGTAGGGGACTTTGTTTTATACTGTGTAATAATGATAATTTCAATCTGCGTATTACAGTACGCAATCTATATACATATAATAAAAATGTAACTGACCGCTGTCTGTACATTAAGTATATATGAGAAAAACTATTATTAGGGGTCTTTATAAATGCAATAGAACCCAAAACAATGATTTTTAGAATTTTTGTCTGTTTGTCTGTTTATCTGTTTGTCTGTTTGTCTGTGCGTTTGTGCACGCTAATCTCAGAAACGCCTTATCCGATTTAGATGTAGTTTTCACTGATATATCGTGGTAAGGTTCACTTAACATTTAGTGTTTGTTTCATGTCAATCGGTTCGTAAATAAAAAAGTTATGCCAATTTAAAGAATCACTTCGAACATTTGTTAAACTATCTAACTACTGTTCTTTCTCTTTTCAGTAGCATTGACTGCAACTTTACTAAATTTCATTATAATAATAATGGTCTATATAAAATTATGATTACATAATAATAATAAATATAAGGTAAAAATGATCAGTTTCGGAAAATTAAAATAACCAATGTCAGTTGACCTCAGATCTATATGATCAATCATATGAAATTGGGTTCAGCTTAGGCTGGTGATGTAGGTTGTACACGTCTGCGCAGGTATATAAAGCGCGCCGAGAGCCGCGCCGCTGCTTCGTAGTCCGGTGAAGCTGTAAAGACCTTAACAGGTCAATAGCATAGTCAGTTCAAGAAAAAAAAAACGCGCCGCTGCTTACAGCATTCAATTATTCGCAGCAAACGCACGTATTCCGGAGGCGCATGGCGTAACAGTTGCATTCGATAACACTGACTGTTTGCATAGTTCATCTATTCTATCTATCTTCTTCTATATACATACATATAATAAAAATGAAGTGTGTGTATGTAATATCAAAATAAATTTTTTCACTGATTGGGTATGAAAGTATACACGCTTCTGATAACAAAAATGCAATTTTTAAAATTTTTGTCGGTCTGTCTGTCTGTCTGTTTGATCCGGGTAATCTTCGAAACGGCTGAACCGATTTTGTCGGGAATTTCACTGGCAGATAGAGAAAATTACAGCGCGTTACTTAGGCTACTTTAAATTAGACTATCTGTTAACCGCGGCTTCGTCTGCCATGCTATCTTCAAAACGATTCGATCGATCTTCAGATCACTTTCACTGGCAGATAGCTGATCTTATAAAAAGTAATTTAAGCAATTTTAGTTTATACTAGCTGTTAACCGTGGCTTCGCCCGCTGTGCTATCACCAAAACGGTTACATCGATTTTCACGGGACTTTCAATGGTAGATAACGAACCTAATAAAAAGTAATTGTGGTTATTCTATTTTAGACTAGCAGTTACCCGCGACTTTGTCTGCATGAAATTTAGCAAGATTTCAACTTATTCTTTATTTTTAATGACAGAAATAATTATCGGCTTATTGTTTACAATTCGACATTATAATTATTAATAACATTAATGATATAGAGGTCTTCCTAATAAGAATATTACGTAAAGAGTTCCATAATACAATTTGTTGCGGAACAGACAAGCGTTTATTTTTTGTATAGTCACTAAATCTTAATTATAATAAGGGCAATGTATATTAAATGTAATGTAAATATAAATCTTTATAATAATATTTTTAGTTATTGTTTCAATAGTTCCTTATACAGTGTAAGTGAGCACTGAGGTAGTTATATGGTTGGTTATGGTTCCAAATATTATGCTGATGACAAACCTCATTTGGCACGCTCTTTGTATTTATATATCTAATGTACACGTTACATGTTACTTTTAGTGGCGTGTGCGTCGTACTTACAATTGTATTTAAAGAGCGTTTCTGTAATTGTACATAGTCTCACAATTCTATAATTCTTTAATACGATTTTAAAAAACGCGTGCGGAGCTGCGGGTACAGCTAGTATATAATAAATACAATCATTCAGATGATACACACATTGACCTTGACTGATCTGCCGAGCGCATTTCATCTTACCCCTACTCCGCGGTAGTATGTGACGCGACATGCGATAGATGGACGAAAAAGTTTGAGGCTATGAAGAAAAAGGTTCACTGTAAAACAATCATCCATTACAAGGCTACATAATATATTTGTCAAATATTATTACATCTTCATAAAAGGCAGAATGACTATTCGTCACTTGCCACTGGCTCACCTTGATTGCTGTCACATTAAGTATGGGGTGCGCCATCCTTACCAGTCAGTGAAACAATCGAATAACTTTCTCAATTCTCAATAGATTATAGAGAATTTTTGATTCATTAAGCTCACACTTTTACAATTTATTCTGGCTATTTTACAATAACGATATCGACCAAGTGGTCACCTTTATTGGTGATACACAATTGAGCTCTTTTCCTTGCATTTCCTATTACATTGACCAGCGTCTCGGGCGATATCGCTGCCATTTCGGCTCGGATATTGTCTTTGAGCTCTTCAATGGTCATTGGACTGTTGGCATAAACTTTACTCTTCAAAAATCCCCGCAAGGACATGTCCGGTGACGTCAAATTCAGGGATCTTGGCCACTCAATATCGCCTTTTTTCGACACCACACGTCCCGGGAAGTTCCGATGCAAAAAGTTCATTGTTGAGAACTTCTTTGGGTGTGTAACGATGCAATAAGTCTCTAAAACGCGTTCAAACACGCAGATTTGTTGAGACTTGTCGAAGATATTCAATTGTTTCACAGACCAGATGAGGATGGCGATATCTTTACATAATCTGCCTTATTCAGTTGAGATATCGAAGAAGGATTTTTACATATTTTTGCTTTGAATGCCTTTGTTCTTCATTTGTATAGTTTTCAAGTTGAAACTGATACGATTTTTAAACTTCGGTGTTATTACAAAAAAGTTAAATATGTATTGAATACTTGCTTTAAAAAGGGCTCGTATTATATGTACCGCGGTCGCAGAATGTTCGCCATCTTGTTCTTTTGTCTCGCTTTGGTTACGTTAGGTTAGACTTGCGAAAAAGGATAACGCGAACTTGCCTCGGGCGAGTGCGATGCATTTAATTGGAAACCTTTTTAAAGCAAGTATTCTATACGTATTTAACTTTTTTGTAATAACATCGTATGTGTTTTTATTGAAGTGTAACAACTTTTGGGACGGAGTGAATTGGATTTTATGAAACCAAAACGTGTAACGAAGAACAGATAGCTATAAATGTATATATAGGTTTTAGGCTGTGAGAAAAAGAGGTAGTATATTTGTAATGTAGGTACTTGAAACATATACAAAGAGTGAGAGAGAGAATTAAACGTTGAAATCTATCGCACATTATTGTTGGATTGTGGTACCTATAGCTCACTTTTAAAAATTATTCTGTGTTATATATTATTGACATAGTTGATATATATATTATATATGTAACATTTTAGTTACAAAATAATGCCGAAAACTAATGTTTACCATCTCTATAATGTATTCTCGATTCTCTTAAAAATTATTCAGAATATGAAATGTTATATTTTATGTATAAGAGACGCACTTTCTAAGTTGCGCTTTAACTTATTAATATTCATTTAATTTTTTGATTATTTTAAAGTATACAACTTATGACTAACCGCCAACGTAAATCGTTTTACGTGTTGTGTATCGATGCACAGATTCTCATCACCTCAGTCTGTAAGAGACCCACTGCAGGGTCATAGGCTTCTTCCCGAAGGAAGGTATGGTTATAATCACCATGCCAGACTATAACATTTTGGCGATTTTAAAGTCTGAGACATCCACAGTTGTATATTCTTCCCATGTACGATGGTACTGCAAGACGATATCTCAGATTTAGGTTTCCTCATTAGGGGAAATGTAGGCAATGGGAGTCAGTTGGCAATGGTGATCACCTTAAAATAACGAAAACCGAAAGCGACCAACCGATGCTAACCTACCTACACGCTAGCATTATAGTCATTCTCGTGCGAGACCGGTGACTGACTCAGTTCGCGCGACGAGTCGGAGAGTAGCAGGTGTTTGAAAGTTTTGCGCCATTTTCATCTAATTTTTCGAGTTGATAAATGTGAAGGTAAGTCACATAATAACGAATACTTATGCCTGTACTTGTAATCTGTAATAATCGTAGCACTGTAGCGTGAAATTAAACAGCCATATTGTTAATATAACCTATAATTTCTTGTCAGGATTTTTTTTTCCGTCTCTTTGCGAATGTAGGTAATCGGAGTCGGGTGATCCCAATTACCCTAACTATCTAATCTCGGTAAAACAGTGTATTTTTTTGTTTGTAGATGCTGAAAGTTTATTTTAGAAAGACTAATAAGCTGTAAAGCTCATTGATGAACAGAATTGTTCAATAAGAGAAGCCGCGAAGACCATGAATATTACATTTGCCAGTCTTCACAAAAGATACAAAAAAAATACATCTCGTCTCGTCTCAATTTGATATACCAACAACATCTAAGGATCTGCCAAGTGTTCAAAATTTAATTCAGATGCCTAAGAAAGTACCTGTTGTCAAGACAAGACAAGGAAGAAAAAAACAGCACGCAACGATTTTAAAATCCACACCAATCAAAGTTGCCCAAAATGCCAAAGATAGTTGAAAAAGAAAATAAAAGGAAGGCCAAAGCTGCGAAAAACCAAGGAAAATGAATAGAAATGAAAGCAAGCCACAAAAGGTCAGTCGTGAGAAGGTTAAGAAGAAAATTCTGCAGGGCTCCAATGATACATCCACTTCAAACGTGATAACGGATGAGTTACGCCAGGATGACGAAAATGACGATGCAGAAGATGCAAGCAACTTGTGTCTTGTATGTGGTGAATTCGGACGAAACAAAGAAACATGGTACTGGTGCATTTCTTGTGGCCTCTGGGCTCATGCCGGCTATACTGGATGGGATTCTGGGTACAATTATGTGTGCGATATATGTTGATCACCATTGTCTACATGCTGATCACCATTGCCAACCGGTGTTGGCAATTGTGATCAAACTTAATTTTTTTTTTAAGTTTTATTGTACCAAAATTATTAAACCAAAATGATTAAATTTGATCTCAATTGATAGTTAAGAGAGTAAAGTTTATAATAAGAACAGAGCAATAAATAGTTGATTAATATATTTCCATTTTTCTTCATTCTCGCTTAAGTGATCCCCATTACCTACATTTCCCCTATATCTTCCTTCGCAGTCGGTCGATAGTGTTACCAATTTCAATTAGCAAATATACACGAATTGCGAAAACTTCCTTGGAGTTTTTGGCGGGATCTCGAAATGTCATCTAATGGATTTTATATTTTATTCCTAATCTTGTGTTATTTGGCTCTATATTTTGTAATATTGGTGGTGTTTTACGTGATATAGATTAGTTATTGTGCACAAATGTAATAGTGGATGGTGAATAACACCAAAGAGCATGGATTCTGGTTTGCCACAAAAATTCCCTCTAACATGACGACCGCCATCTTGTTAGTGATAGAAATGATCGCAAGAAACTTGTAATATCACTACCTACTCGACAATGACAGTAGCAATATACTATAAGGTTGGTTACCAAAAAAAAAAGAAAGAAAGAAGAAGAAAATGACAAAAATCTTTTTGGCGAAGATTCGTTATAGATACACATGTGACTTAGCTGTATTGTCTAGTTACCTTAGAGAAAACAGGAATCAAAAAGTTTTATAAAGAATGAAAACTTTTTTGGAATATTGGAATCGAACCTATGGACGTAGAATTGACATTCCACTGGTAAAACAATTCGACCTTCACGATGCAATTAAATGTTTGTTTATATTTTCAGATTCACCATTTCTTCTCCGGTTTCTACGCACGAAGAAGTATTCTATACCTCAAGCGTGTTCAATGCTCGAAAGGTATCTCACGATAAGGCAGATGTACCCGCAATGGTTCCAAAAGTTGGATCCGTTGGACCCCAAGATAGCGGCTGTTATCGACGCGGGCTATTTAGTTCCGCTTCCAAAAAGAGATTCTGAAGGGAGAAGAGTTGTATTATCTTGTATGGGTAAGGTTAATTCTTATTTATAAACTAGCTCTGCCCGCAACTTCCTCCGCGTAGAACCTAAGTAAAAAAATAGCGATTATTAAAATCATCTGAATGTATTAAGTCCATTTTCTTATCTACTTTTCTCTGATACTTAAGTCGCGTCGTCATTAAAATTACAATCACTTTCGATAGAGTGAACCGATTTTAACGAAACCAAGACTGAATGTTACTCGAGTATGTACTGTTCAAACAAACAGACAGACAGGTAGACATTTTAAAAAATGATTGTGTTTTTATTTTATTACTTATTCCAAGAAACCGGCAACATTTTTTTTCACGAATATCTAAAACGTACAGACACGTCCGATTTACATTGTTATTATATCTATAAAAAGATATACATGTTGCAGTACGACTTTAAAATTAACAATCTTCTTCAAGGGCAAAGTTGTTTGGACTATACCTTATTATCGAAATAAATAAAAAAAGGAATAAAAAAACATTTGATTTTATTTGCGAGACGTATACTTCAAAAGATTCAATCTGGAACTAGTTATAGAAAGAGCGACATTTAAATAGCTGAAACAACAAAAGTTATTAAAGATGTAGTCGGTTGAAGGTTGAACCCGACGTTGGCGGTTGACCCACTATAATATCTTAATGTAGTACTTAGTAGTAATCACTAGGTAATTAGAAATCTGCAATCAATTACCAATTCCTGTGTTAACTTCCGGCTCCCTTTCTAGGTATAACACAAGCTACACTACCCACAATATATGTGCAATAGACCAAAATTTTGCAACCTTTGGATCGTATTATCATTCTTATTCCAGGTCGTTTCGATCCGCACATTTTTGACAGCTGTGTAATGGCGAAAGTTCACTCGATGATCGTGGAACTGTTACTGGATGAGCCTCGGTCCCAGCTCCTCGGTTACACACACGTGAACGATGAAGCTGGCATGCAGATGCCGCACGTCAGTCTGTGGTCTCTCACCGATGTTCGCGTTATGTTAAACTGCATACAGGTATTAAACTACAAAATTAAAATAATCTATATATGCATACAGGTATTAAACTACAAAATTAAGATAATTTAGATATGCATACAGGTTTACATTAAAAGGTTTAAATTAAAATAATTTATATATGCATACAGGTATTAAATTACGAAATTAAGATAATCTATATATGCATGCATACACATATTAAACTACAACTTTAAGGTAATCTATATATGCGTACAGGTATTAAATTACAAAATTAAGATAATCTATATATGCATGCATACAGGTATTAAACTACAAATTTAAGATAATCTATATTTGCGTACAGGTATTAAATTACAAAATTAAGATAATCTATATATGCATACAGGTATTAAACTACAAATTTAAGATAATCTATATGTGCATACAGGTATTAAGATACAAATTTAAGATAATCTATATATGCATACAGGTATTAAATTATAAAATTAAGATAATCTATATATGCATGCATACAGGTATTAAACTACAAGTTTAACTCTACATAAATAAAAGTCAATCACCGTAAGTATGTAAACGCATGATTTCAGAACGACTGCACCCAATTTAGCTAGTTCTTATTTTGTTCTATGTGTAATTGCCAGGAGAAGGTTTGTATAAAAGAAAACCTTTGAAATATTACAGAAAAGTGAACAATTTGGGTAATAGAATCTATATATACAAAAGTGAATCAGGCAGAAAATATTACGGATATTTTTAATAATATTTATTAATTGGAGTTCAGTTGGCATTTAGTTTAATTACATGACTAATGTGAATGGAAGATTCAGTCTCATTTTATTCGTTAATAGGACCGTTCAAAACCGGGGCGGATAGTTAATTTATGATAATCTTCTATACATAAAAACAGAAACGCAGTTTTGTAGAAAAGAAGAAACAGAATTATTTTAAATGAGAAGTGAATTTGCTAACGTTCCCAATTACGCAATAATAATGATATAGATTTCACTCGCATAAACGTGATATTTCATAATTTGATACAATGTTGTCAAGTATATAAGACAAAGTTGTGGTATTAATTTCTCATGACTTGCAACCACCTTTTTTTAATAACGTGGGGAAATCCTCATGGACACGCCACGTTCCTGGGTGGAGAGTGGGTAGTGTGGGACTCGTATTAACTAAGGCCTTATTGTCTATCGGCCGCCGCTTTTAACAGGGCGGCATGGGATCGAGTAAGGCTATCACCATGCTGCCCCAACGGTCAGCCCAGCGGAGGCAAACTGGATACACACCAGCTGCCTCCCCTCGTCAACCGAACCAGCACAATAAATAGAATGGATATATTTCTGTTACCTAAATAATTTTTAGAACTGCTTCATTACTTCCAGATAACAGTATCTATACAAAATTATATATCAATGGTTACGTGTTCTAAACTAGATGGTCGTAGGTTTCAATCCATGCAATGAGCTCGAGCTTTCGGTAAAAGAAAAAACATCGTGGTACCTAACACCTGAGTATGGCGGTAGCATTTTTGAAGTGAAGGTTTTTGGGCTTTGAAATTCTGACCCAGAACTTTTTTGTGTCAAGAAAAATGGTTAGGGTAAACGCTGTGTCGGGTAGAGTGTTTAAAACACCGGTTTTCGTCTGACCACTGTAGTCGGGCGCAGTCAGTACTTAAATAGCTGACCGACTGGGAACACCACGTGACGTTGGCTTTTCAAGCACTATTTCTATCGCTATTTTCGCTGCATCCATCCTCACTTTAAAAGCACTTGAAAATCGAATGTCATACTTATTAAATTAAGAATGGTATGATTATCGTGTGAAAAAAGTTTCACTCTGAAAACGAACACCATACAGGTTTAATCGTAATTCAAACTGGCCAGTGACTTAAAAAAGCGATTTCGTTTTTTAATCCCTATTACAAGTTAATAGTTGATTTGCATATATATAAAAGTACCGATAGTTTTATTAATTATAATGTGTGTAAATAATACAAAACGATCCTGGATATCAATTCTCAAAGTGAAACAAGAAAAATATTAGATAGACCAAAATTAAAACGAATACTGGACGATAGCAGAATTTAATTAGGTGACGTTTGTTTGCAGAACTCCACACCCATGCGACATAAACGGACCCATTTTGTAAACATACCCCAGTATGGAGTCAGATTCTTCGAATTCGCCGTATCGCTTTTAAGCGACAAACTAAAGGATCGTGTAATGGTAAGTAACAGTACTTCAATTTACAAACTGATACCTGATGTTCCGTAGGTACCTACTAGGCTACTATATTTCATAATTGAATTAAAAGTCGACTGTCTTTTATTATCTTTGACTGTATCTTTGAAGTGAAATTTCGTGAGGCGCACTGACCGGTTTTTTGGCAAAAGATAAATTTGTAATGTCGCGTCATGACATCCTGTGACTGCATTGTACTGACTGTATTGCGCTTGCGTGGCTTGCGTCATACTAGCGACACGTAGTATACTGACATGCATACATGTAATATGGAACACAAAATCTTACAACACTACAAAAATATTACACATATCACCTCCACACACGTGCACGCATACACGCTTAGACATGCAGGTGGAAGGGTTTTTATTTTTGTTTTTCCGTTACTGAACTGAAACAGTTCTAAAAAATTATCCATCACAAAATACATATAAGAGTTGTTGAGGTATGTATGCTTAGTACACATATATGTTTCAATAACTCATATAAATATGAATATAGCTTAGGTTAGCTCAGATAGGTCGCGAAGTGCATGAATCAGGCAACAGCCCAAGCCGAGGTGTGCCACGCACCCTTGAGCTACTGGTCAAAATAAAATCGGCTGAGCGCCTTAAGCGCTCGCCTTAGTAGTCCGTCCGGTGAAGCTGTTAAGACCTCGCTAAGTCAATAGCGTAGTCAGTTTGAAAAAAAAATGTAATATGGATATATATTATATATAATCACACGTTTCATTGATTAATATACTTTATAAAAACGTATATAATCATTGCTTCGAGTGCCAACAGATATGAAGACCACACTAAACAAATAATAACTAATAATATAAAAAATAAATAAAAAATAATACTGTCGTTCACGCTATAATCAATATGAGAATTCAACAGAGACCACATTTATTTCATTTTCTGAGTTTTCACTTCTGTCGGCAGTCCTTATCAAGGTATATGTTTAGGTAGATTATATAAGATACTCTGTAGTCTTTATAACTGCCTTGACATTCTTTTTACTACTTGATCTTTGTAGAATAATGCAATTATATGTAGTCTAAATCTTACCACAGGTTCAGTCCTGAAAATTCCATTCCAAACACCTAACAGTGTATGAAATGAATCAATCTCAAAATATTTAACTTACAAGAGTTAACAATAACTGTTCAAAGTCTAAACTCCATCGGGTGTACGATATGGGAACGAATGGAACATGAATATGCATTTACATATTAAGCTTATTCTCACAGATTATTCATATTTTATTTAAAAGCTTAGTGACAGCAAGGGAGTCACAAGTTTGTTGCCAGCCTGTGTTTGGGGGAAGAGGAAGGGGAGAGGGAAAGTGAGGTGGGCCTCCGGCGTTCTCACTGACCGAACGAAACGCAACAATGCAAGCACTGTTACTTCACGTCGGTTTTCTGTGAGAAAGTGGTAGTACCGGGGGCGAGCCGACCCATTCATGCTGAAACCAGTAATAGCATCAGCGAGGCTCTACCACCTACCTTTTCTTGGTAGGAGGTTTTATCGTAAACACAGTACTTTAGCCAAAATCTTACATCACTGCGACAACATTACTCATATCACTTCCATACACGTGCACGCATACACGCTTACACATACAAGTGGAAGGGTTTTATCTTTTTTCCCTTATCAAACTGAAATAGTTTAGAATATTATCCGATACGAAATATATATAAGAGTTGTTGAGTTATGTATGCTTGGTACACATATATGTTTCAACAACTCATATATGTATGAATAGTTAGGTTAGCTTACATAGGTCGCGAATTGCATGTATCAGGCAACAGCCACAGCCGAGGTGTGCCGCGCACCGTTGAGCTAGTTGTCAAAATAAAATCGGCTGAGTGCCTTAAGCGCTCGCCTTAGTAGTCCGGTGAAGCTGTTAAGACCTTGCTTGGTCAATAGCGTAGTCAGATCGAAAAAAAAAACAGTACTTTAGCAGTGATGCGTGTTCATACAGACAGACATTTCTAAAAATGATTGAAATGTATTTTATTATTTATTCTTACTACCTGAAACATTTTTATTTACAAAAACACTAAAAATTACAGACACATTAGATTTCTATTCTTATTGTATGAATAGAAAATATCAGCTATCTGTAAGTAATTAAATATAGCTTGAAGTGGTGTAACCTTTTATATCGATAGTATTAAGTGTATGTGACCTTTTTTATTTTGTATTTATTTGCAGTTCCACCGCACGTCCGATGACCTTATGAAATACGTGGATCCATCAATTTTGCCAAAGGAGTACGGCGGTACCGTGCCTCTGAGAGACATGATCGATGAATTGAAACGAAGCCTTTTGAAACGACGAAATGAACTGTTGGCGTTAGATGACATGTGCATCGATTTGTACGCTCTAGAGAAGAACGATCTAACCCAAGACATACATTCGACTGCGGGTTCGTTCAGAAAACTTGAATTAGATTAGTATAACATGACGGAGATGTATTATATTAAACGATTTTCTGTTTATATAAATACCTGCTTACGGTTGATCGATATTAAAATTGTTTTTATACGTAAACGTATATTTTGCAATATTCTCTGACGCCATCAAAAAAATTGCAATTCTTTATAATATTTTAAAGTGCTATGTGTAATCCAGTGTCTTCTCCAACCCATACATCGCCGAGTGTTAGCAATAGCTAACCTGGCGGACCCCTTTCTTTTCTTCTTGTTTTGGCTCCGCAGAAGCACTTGCAAGCGTCAACGTTTTGTATCAATGGAGATTACAACATATTTTACACAATAAGTGTCGTGTGAATAATTTACAATGTTCCAACAAGATGGGGGCTCTCTTGTTAGAACTTTCCAGGGAGTTTTTGTGGCATCTCAGAATTCATACTCCGTGGTATTATTTTCCATCCACTTCACAAGTATGCACAATAACCGAACCATATTACGTAAAATACCACTAACATTACAAAATAAAGAGTCAAATAACACAAAATTATGAAAAAAAATACCACATATGACATTCCAAGATCCCGCCAAAAACACAGCACACTATCCATTGAAGTCTCGCGTCTATGGTAGGGACGACTCAGTATTAATCGATACCTTAATAATTCTAGTTATCGATTCGTCGTATCGAGTCGTCGATCGATATGTGAAAATTATTATACAGATATTATAGAAAATTCGGACAATTATGTGAAAATTAATATTTAACATGCCGAATTAATGTCAGATCGTAGTGAAGCAATTGTATCAAATAATGACTTAAATTTCGTTGTTAAATATAAGCAATAGAAAGTAGGAATTCATAGAACAATGTTTTTGATGGAAAGAATCTCGCTTTGCTTCTATTATTAATAATAATAATAATAGCATAATATTCTAGTATATACGTACTATATCGAAATGTGATGGAACTAACTTAGACGTATTAATAATTATGAAAAAAAAATGTATTTTGATATTTTTCTTAATAATAACGTAGATCTCATGGTATATATGTGTAAAAAGGGCTTATACTCATTTTGAATATGTACTGAAATAATTTTGGGTAGGTATGTACAGCATATAATTATATAGTGTTTAACTCAATAACTAAGCAAAATTTTAAAATAACTTAGATAACATTTTAAGTTTTTTGAATAAGTATATATAAATTCATCAGAATCAGTCAAACTGTTTTTGAGTTACATAAAAAAACATCATAATGAGTGTTCTTTCTTGGCTATTTATTTTGGAAAAGAAAATTTACAGACAAAATTACATGCTCATTAATTATAGATTCATAATTTACGAAAATATATTTTCTTTTATATCGCTGCAAAGACTATTCAAACAATTAAAATGCGAAATACAATTTTTTATATGTATTCTGTTAAACGCATAATTACGTTCTAGAAAATAATGGACAATAACCTTAACTTCGAGCAATCGTTGGCACGAAAGCAACAAGATAAAATACTACCTAACTGTTATAATATTTGTTATATAGGTGTTATAAATTAGCTTTCCAGAATACATGTAAGTGGAATAAACTTTTAGCTTGTAACTTCGCTATAATTTGTTTTAAAGGCTAGAGTACTAGTGACAGCCGTCGGTGGTGTCACGTTACCATTCTTAAATCGGAGAATGAACTCGCCCAATTATTATTTCTCGTGTTCTATAATAATATTAATTAAGATTATTTATCGATATATTACTTAACAACGGTGCATCACTATTCCGTAAGATTTTTATACCATTGCTTCGGTAAAGTGTTGGAAATATTTTCGAGGAAATTAATATATTACTTACTCCGAACATACACTTCAAGAATGTAATATTTACTATGTTAAAAAAAGTAAACAATAAGTTTATGTAGCATGTGTATAATTAATTTACAAGATGGAAAGAATATAATGTAAAAGTAAAGTTTATAATTAGATATGTGAATTTTATTTATTTAACCAAATCCTGTTATTTTGGACGTTTAAATTCAAATTTAGAAAATGAAATTTGCATCATATGATAAACACAAGGAGATTCCGCTAAGGAGTTTTTGGCGGAATCTTGGAGTGCCAACAAGGATGCCAACTTGGAAACAAGATGGTGGCCATCATCATAACGTAAAACGAGAGATAAATGAAAAGTAACACATAGCACATATAAGGACTAGTAAGGTAAGTCCTTATATGCGCTTTATCTCTGCCATGCTCTTTCTTCTTCAGTGGCGCTTTATGCTTAGGTTATTTATGGAAATATCTTATAAAAAATACTTCTAGCTAATAATTTTACATTGATCACTCAACTTGACGTTTTGTTGAATGCGCCTCATTTGACTAGCAGGTCATTAAATAAATCGGACCAGTACTTTCTGAGATTACCCCCTACAACGTTACAAACTCACAAACTTTACCTCTTTTTAATATTAGTGTAGATTATCGTTAGTAACATAAAATCGTTTTTTTTTTATTTACATGGGGAAATTCTTTATGGATACACACCCTCCCGGGGGAGAGAGTGCATGGGTTATGTCCCACTCGCACTGACTAAAACCCCACGGTGTACCGACAGACCGTATTTGTTGGGGCGGCAAGGGATCATACGACCTACTCAACCTTGGATAGTCGCCCCAACGGTCCGCCCGGCGGAAGGTGGCCGCCGGGCTCTTGCCTAATAGGGAGACACACTGAGTACACTCCAGCTACCTCCCCTCATCAGCCCGACCTGTGCAATGAGGAGATGGACCCCCGGCCCATGCCCTCAGGTCCAACTACGGTGGCGGAAGGAAGCGGGCAAAGTGCCACCTCCTCCTCCCGGTCCTCTGTCGGCGGAGAGGGTCGCTCAGAGGGTCATCATCGCGAGCCCTCTCCGCTGGCTCTTTCTGCGAGATGACCTCCTCGCAGAAGGAGGTCATCGTTTGCTACGCCTGCTCGCTGCCGAGCATGGCCGCAACAAAACTCGGCAACTATAATTTAGCCCGTAGTGTCGCACCCAAAATGCAGCGCCGCATTCAGGGCATGCGGCGCTCGGCTCCCTGCGAGCGATCCGGTGCAGGTACCACCCGAAACAAACATGTCCGGTGAGTACCTGTACCAGTCGAAATGACAGGGAGCCCCTTACACCATCCATTCCGGCAGGACCGGGCGGACGGCGTCAATTGTAGAATCCTGAGTTTATCATTGGATTTCTCATCAGCAGTTAAGATATTTTATATCGAGTTTCGTAAGCTTAGATAAACATGTTTACGTTAAGATTGTTGTAGGGACTGGACTGTAGGTATTCAAAATTAATATACCCTGTGTTATACAACGAATAGAGGTGTTTGAAGTGATGATAAGTCAGTGGATAAAGTGTTTGGACACCGAGTCGCTCGCCGTATGTTCGAATCCTTGCGAATTAACCGGAGCTTTGGGTGAAGGAAAACGTTGTAATGAAACCATAATTGAGAGTCAGTTTCTCTCTCTAGGTTTAACTTGTTTACCGTCTAAGATCACACTGTCATTTAACATCAGGTGGGATTGTGGCCAAATGATAAAATCTATAAATAAATATAGTATACAAAAAGATAGTTTTAAAAGGACTTGGAATCAAAATGTCTAGGGGGAAGAGCTTTTTACTGTTGAATAATATCGGTGTATTCATTATACATGTCACTTTATTTTACGAATTTTTGTTTGAAAACTGCTGCAGTTTTAAGCCTCGCATTAAAGACTACAAAATATTAAGAATAGATACTACGGGTAGGGTACACCTCTGACGATGAATATGGAATTAAACCATCATCAGCCTGTAATTGATTCACAGTAGGGAGTTAAGCCTTTTTCTGGAGGAAGACAGGAAGGTTTCGCCATAATTATCCTGTCCGCCCACTACTTATTGCCTATTTTAAACTCCGAGAAATCTACAGTTCTATATTTTCCCGCATACGTGAATATTTCGCAGAGTCAGGTTTCTCGGCTATGTTTTCCGATTGACTGTACTTAAACTGAAGAAGTTGGGAAATACCAATAATATACTTACTTAGAAGTAGTTGTTGTTGAATTAATTATAACCCGTTATTTTTTTCATTACCTTAATGGTTTTCTCTCACAATTACATTACTACAAACTACGACAGAGTCAGTGATTTATTGGAACTACTCCCAAGTTGAACTGGAATATTCTTATATTTTATAAAGAGCAAATAGATATTAGACCACATGAGTTATGTAGTCATAACATACTATAGTTACGGATAAGTAAACTAGAAAGGATCGCACCCAGTGGACTATCAACATAGTTTACTATTCCAAGGATTATGGAGGAACACCATGCACCTGTACACAGTACAAATAGGCGTCGTTACTAAATATAGTTAGTGAAACACAATTAAGCTATCATCAATTACCTAAACAAGTTGGGATACAATTTATTGAAAATAATGGATATATAACCAAACATTAGGCTTATTAAAGTTAGTAAGCATATCGTGATAATCGTAAAGTAGTCGTTTTACTGGCATAGTGATTTGACATTTTCATTACCAATTCAAATAAAAGAGGAACATTTTGAAATACAACTATGTATTGCTTTTATGCAAAATAATAAAATGTACATATACTTTCCTATATATAAAGTACTCTGTGACATATACATTATACATCAAACAGATTATAGAATACAGGAATAGACAACATGATTGAGCCATAGATTATACATGGCCTTGAAATAAATATGAATTATAGGTACCTACTTCCAGTAGGTATTATAAGACAAGTATCGACCAGTGTTACCACATTTTATAATTTAGTCTATTTCGGATCTAATGGGTTTTATACGAATATTGTTCTAGACGATCTTTTATTCACTTTGGCGTATAAGATTTGGTAAAAAAAACGTGACAAATTATTGTCTATAATGTCGAATATATGCGATGATAATGATATGATGATGATAGTTTCGTAATAACCGACGACAATGTAAAGCAATGAATCTTTGGACAATAGATACACTCTGTTTATATTATAGTAGCACTTTACACAGTGACATAGCCTTTTGTTTTTATTTCTCATATTATAATTTTCGATCTGACTACGCTATTGGCATAACAAGGCCTTAACAGCTTCACCGGACTAGTTTGTATCCCATGTAAGGTATGTTTGGAATATATATCAGAATTTAACATGTTTAATCCGTTACTACCCATTTTTCTTACCTGCAACACTCTAGTCAACCATTGCTAACTTCGCTGTAGTTTTTCCCGCAGTTTGGCGTCCACATAGATTGATAAAAAATTGTTACACAAAAATTTTCTATGTATTCAGATCAATAGAACATTCCTATTTCTTTATGATTTGTATTCCAGCGGTGTGTTAGTGAGACAATCATGTTATTTCAGTGACATATTTGTTTGATTTTGTTTTTTTGGTGTTTTAGTAAACATCGGGTCGGGACGCAGGCCCCACGTCTATGATTTGTTGTGAGTATTTATGTATTGTAGGTGATATCGTCTGTTTTTGACCTCGTAAAACTCTGAAAACCATTCGGTTTGTTCATATTTTGATCGGTGAGCATAAACCTAATAGGATTTTTGATTGTTTGGTTGGGAATGAAAAAAAATGGTTGTGTCTTTACATGCATAATCCTTTTTGTAAGTAAAGCACTAGTGTAGTTAGATCAGCGTAGAATGTCGCGTTTGCATTTATCTCTATTTGGAATTGAAAAACTAATAGTTTATTGTTTTTTTATGGCGTGGTTTTAGCTGATTTGTTTTTGAATCAAATACGGATTTGTTATGAGTACACGTCGCTAATATTGTTTCTAACGATAATCAATAAACAAGTATACGATTTGTTGTTACGTTGAGTTTAAATATATGACTGGTATAAGTGATACAAAATAAATGTAATAGGCCTTTCTTCACCATTCTTAGATGTGTTATAATTGCTTTCGTATATTTTCTATACTGAAAATTGAGATGTACTTTTGAATAGTTGTAAATAATTTTATTTTTAGTATATCAAGACGATTGACACTATCAAGAAGTGGACCTCATGATATTCAGCACAAATTCAGCTTCATATACAATTTACCAACATTAAAATCTCATTTAGCTTCTACACAAATTGCAGCTGAAATAAAGTCCTATCCAGTTACTTGAGACTTTCTGTGACTGCCTATTGCCTTTATTCTAAATAGAAAATATAAAATGATTGCTGCTCATTACAATGAGTACAAGTCATGTCATTACTTTAGCTGTATGAAGTCGTACAAATTTTTCCAATAAATCGTTGAAACCACAGGTAGCACCTTGTAATCTCTCGGTTCTTTGATATCAGATTTATTTATATTTGCTTAAAAAAAGTGAAAACAAAATACTATTTTTATTATGTATTTTAATTATAGCTCACAAGGTTTTGGATACGGTTAAAATTTTCATACGCGCATAAATTCCCAGAAGATTCCACGATAATTTTCTATATCTGATTTTATACTAATAAGATAAACTACAATCAAATCTGTTATAACGACATCTAAGGGATTACTCATATTTAGTAATAAAAACGGATAGTTTTTTTTTTATGTCAAAAGGCGGCAAAAGAACAGGTGGGTCACCTGATGTTAAATGATCACCACTGTCCATAGACACTAGCAACACCAGGAGTGTCGCAAGTGTGTTGTTAGCCTGTATATGGGGGAGGGGTAGGGAAAGGGGAAGGGAAAGGAGGTGGGCCTCCGGCGCTCTCACTGATCGAATGAAGCGCAACAATAAGCACAGTTACTTCACATTGGTGTTCTGTGAGAGGGTGGTACTACCCCGGACGAGCCGACCCATTTATGCTGATTACCATGCATACCAACTAGTAATAGCTACAGTGTGGCTCTACCACCTTCAAAACAACCATAGTGTAACAACCGGTGATGTTTTCGACATACTGCATTCAGCCGGGACCTTTGTTCTATGTCAATACAACTGGTATGTTGTTCTAAACAATGTCACCATAGAAGGTTTTCACTGTATATATTAATAAATTCGATGAAATACTGTTGGGACGACCATAAGGATTTCTTAAACTTATATGTTATTATCTTTTATTCACTACAAATACAGTGTAATTAAAGATAACAATAACCATCAAGAGAACTACAATCCATCAGTAGTAATTAATAATATAATAGTTTGCAAACTTAATAGCTGGATATGTATCCCGATTATGAAACAACCTAAACCATAATCACTACGACAGTTCTATTACTGTGCACCTGGCCATAGCAAGCCAGTCGGGTACAGACCTTACAGTTTTGCTCCACTACTTTACACATTGGTTGATCCTAGACTGCAACACCCCTAAGTGTGTATACTGTATGTTATACCTAGTATATTGTAATCAGGATTTAGTTGGATATGATTACCATACCCTACTACTCATTAGTCACTCAGGTATCTTATGTATACTAAGCAATGATAACTTAGTTCATATAATGTTTCGAACACTGCTTCAATCATCATAGGTTCAAATCCTTGCAACTTAGTCGAAATTGGCTGTGAAGGTAGGATAACACTGGTAGGGGCTTTCCCTAAATCCGCTTCGCTAGCTACCATGCTCAAGTTTAAAATTTGTCACCAAACACTGCTGGTGTGTATTGGCAGCTGTACTTAATAGCTAGCCGTCTCTAGGTTTAGCGTGTTTACAGATTTTGATGAATGTTTTTGTGTGTTCCATTAGATTTGAACAGTGGTTTTAATTTATGATTGAACCCGGTAGGTTGCCCTGCGGTTGGGTTGTAGGTTTTATATTATCAGAGTGGGACAATGTCCACAGGGCCCGCTAGTTTAATATAAATTATTTAATGTAAAAAAAAATTAATAACTTTATATGGGCTTAGCTTCAGTTTGCATGTTAGAAGATTCGGATTAATTACCATCAAACGAGGAGAAAAATAAATCTTACTTATTAATGAACCTTTACACAAGGTGACGCTTTTCAAACATAATCTAGAAATTACCTAATACTAGATGAAAATTTATTGGTTTACACATGATGACCCCAGCCCGTTAAGTCTCGGGTAGCAGTACAGATTATGTCACCATTAATTATTGGACACAATATACACAAATTAAATATTTCTGGTAACAGGACCTCATATTTACTTAGACAACATAGTGGTAATAGGGCCATGAAACATGTTTTTTATTCATGGTCCTGTGAAGCTGTTAAGACCTTGGTTGGTGAATAGCATAGTCAGTTCGAAAAAAAAAAAATTTTTTTATTATCTCCTATTACTACCGAGTCAATGCAATACTTGTGTCCTTTCCCCAACTTGAGCATACCTGATGGGCTTGCCCATACAAGTATACCCTAGTCTATATGAGTAGCTTTTTACTATACTAACAACTGCCCATGACTTTATCTGCATTAAATAAAACACTAACTACAAAAAAAAAAAAACCGCCTTCGATGTGAAAAACTAATTAGGGGCTAAAAAGCGAAAAATAACTGAATTATTAAATTAATCAAATTAAATAAAAAATATTGATATTTGCACTACCTAATAATATATTTCAAGTCGATGTCAACGTACATTCATATTATCTACATACAATGTTTTGGTCCACTCTCGTATCCCATGATGTAGGAGTATGTCCTTATAGTATACATATTTTATTACCTGCAACAAATTTTGAAATGTAGGTTGGCATCGACTTCAAATATATTATTAGGTAGTGTGCAAATATCATTATTTTTTATTTAATTTGGTTAACTTAATAATTCAGTTATTTTTCGTAGTGCCTTATTAGTTTTTCACAACGAAGGCAGTTTATTTTTTTTTTTGTAAAAAAAGATTATTTCTCTATTTTTAATGTCCATAAATATATCTGGTTTCTAATGGGTATAATAAATCATTTCCAATTTCACGAAAATACGTAGAGACGAAGTGGGCGAAAATCAAATAAACGATATTTCACCCCTTTAGGGGTTGAATATTTTCTTCAAATTTATATGGTTCCACCTCTGAATATAACCAATTCAAATAAGAATCATTAAAATCGGTTCATGATTGACGGAGATATCGATTAACATACATTTTAAAAAAAATACATACAACGAACATAGTAACATCCTCCTTTTTCGAAGTCCTTTAAAAATCACTTGTGTCAACTTTCATGATAGTGTTTAGCAGTCAAAAGATTCCTGAGTGACATATCGTGTTTCAAATGCAAAAAGGTTATATATGAATTTATGTGCCTTTTGGTTTTGCAAAGGAAAAAGGGCGTATTAAGCATAAATAATAATAATATAATATTATAAAGAGGGAAAAGTTTGTGATGTTGTGAGTTTGTGACATTGTAGGGGGTAATCTCAGGAACCACTGGTCTGATTTGAAAAATTCTTTCAGTTTTTTTTTTTCTCGAACTGATTACGCTATTGACCCGGCAGGGTCTTCACAGCTTCACCGGACTACGGGGTTTATTCTTTCAGTGTTATATATCTCATCTATCGAGAAAGGTTATAAATCATCACGCTAAGACCAATAGGAGCGGAACACCAATGAGGAATGTTTCAAAATCGGGGATGATCAGATTTTTTTTTTTTTTTTCGAACTGACTATGCTATTGACCTGGCAAGGTCTTTACAGCTTCACCGGACTACCGTATGATCAGAGCTTACACTACATGTTAGTTTTAGTCTAAAGTAACTATTCCACACAGACAAAGTTGCGAGCAGAAGTTAGTTAGGCATAAAACTCTATCTAAATACTGTAATATGGACCTTTTAGCATTTGGCACAGGATATATGTGTAATATATTGTCAGTAATTGTCATATTATATTATGTTTTAGAATAAACTCCATTTTTAAGTGTCTTTAAACAATTAGGTTTTCAATTCTCTTATATGTTTTTTTTTATGTTTGCTACCTCATAACTTCATCATTTCTAATTTGGAAACTATTTTTCTGTATTGGAAAGGATATATTTTCAAGGACCCATTTTAATTTCATTAGTACTAGACCTTGACCTACACCTACACTCGAATAGAAAATTTATAGTGGCTGAGATATTAGTAGGCAAATGATAAATTCTAGACTAAGCAGACACCTGACTGTCTTCAGGGATATTGTGGTATATTTTTTTGGAGTATTATCATTCTTAAGTTTCTGGTTCAAAAACTTGAGGATCCTTTTGTTTTTAGATTGGCAGCATGGCGGAAATAGTGTACCCGCATGGCTGCCGCCCAATCACAGATGATCTAGGACCAGATGAGCTTGTGCGAAGACTTAAGGTGAGTTGTTTCACATTTCTTGTTCTTTATTAAGCTAGTTAATAAAATAAGGTTTGAAATAACCTTTACTAGCTGTACTAATGAAGAAAAGTAGTAGTAAATTTCCTTTTACGGTATTACTATGATATTTTTTTTGTTTGCAGCCTGTTGTCCTTATCTACATTTCAGCCAGTGTCATGTGGCGAGTGTAATATAAGTAATAAATGAATTCATATCTTTATATATAAATTTCTTCTGTGCGTGTGTATGTCACTGAACTCCTCCTAAACGGCTGGACCGATTTTAATAAAACTTTATGTGCGTGTTCCAGTGGATCCGAGAATGGTTTAGATTCACAATTGGACCCGGTAGGTGGTGTTGCGGTTGACTTTTAGGTTTTTTTTTATTATCAAGGCAGGACAACGTCCGCCAGGTCCGCTAGTGAACATGTAATATAATGAAATGGCAACTGAACATCAGTCTGACAATTTTGACAATATTTTTAGGATGTTGTTTTATGTTTCACTTTCTTTTTTGTATAGAGATTTTCTACCCAAAATAGTTCAGTTTTCCATACAATTTTTTGAATATTTTATACAAATCTTTTCCTGACAATTACAAACAACATCAAGAGAATTAGCTAAATAAGTACAACCATTCCGAAATGGTGTGTTTACATTCATACATTCTACTGATTTTTATTTATATATTAGATATTTAAACTTAATGTTTATACTCATTATTATCTAGACATTAGATTTTATGCTTTTCAATATAAACTTTTTAAGATAAATTTTATACGACTGGAGTTTGCGAACATAGAACATAAAGTATTCTGTAGTTCTTACCAATTGACTGTGTTTTATCTCATTCTTCCATATCTATTAATCTTGTTTTATTTTTATGTGCATTCCTTTCACAGGACTTACATAGTAATATGTAATATAGTACATATAATTTTTTTTTTAATATTACAAGAATATAAAAGTTATGAAATAATGAATATGGTATTACAAAAATTTTAATGAATTTATGTGTAGTTCTATGGATGGATAGATGAATAATATAAGTAAAAGAATGTGTCAAGGAAATAAAACGTTAAATTAAACACGCATCTACAAGGAAAATTATAATAGTTATATTAGTGATGGTTAGTATTTTTTTTAATATATTATAAGTGGCAAACGAACAGGCGGGTCACCTGATGGTAAGTGATCACCGCCGTCCATAGACACTAGGGCAGTCGCAAGTGCGTTGCCGGCTTGTGTTTGGGGTATGCGGAAGGGGGAGGGGAGGTGGGCCTCCGGCGCTCTCACTGACCGAACGAAACGCAACAATGCAAGCACAGTTACTTCACGTCGATGTGCCTGTGAGAGGGTGGTACTACTACCCCGGACGAGCCGACCCATTCGTGCTGAAACCAGTGATACCAGATACAGTGAAACCAGCTTCAGCGTGGCTCTACCACCTACCAAAACGGTATACATACAAACAGTAACAGTATTTATGTTGTTAATATTCATTTTTATAGTAGTGGTGACATATGTGAAGTTCACAGTTCCGCCACTGTCATGTGATTAGAAAATAAAATGAAGATTTGGCCGATATTAAACTTGATCTTTTGGCAGGTACAAAATGGTATAGTTTTATATCTTGTCTTCGGAACTGCGACAACTTGTAATAAATAGTATTCTAGAGAAGTCCAACTTTTTTTCTTTATTTATAATTGGGGTTTGGTTACAAATTGACCATGTCACCCAATGATATTATAACTAAAAATCTGTAGATACGTTACCTACATGGTATTTTGATAAAACAAATGGCACGATAACGCACACATACGTAAAGTAATATTGTAACGCCACACTGTTTTACATAAAATGTGGAAGTAAGATGGCATATTCTCAATATCGGTGGCGAAAAAGAAATAGTTATTATGTTGCTAAGATACGGGCGGACTGACGAGGCAGCCGTCAAAAATAACCAAAAGTTTTAAGAAGGTGCTGTCGAAGTGCTTATGACATATCTATATATACTTTATATATAAATTTCTTCTGTACGTGTGTATGTCACTGAACTCCTCCTAAACTGCTGGGCCGATTTTGATAAATTTTTGTGTACGTGTTCCAGTGGATCCGAGAATGGTTTAGATTCACAATTGGACACGGTGGGTGGGGCTGCGGTTGACTTTTAAGATTTTTTTAAATTATCAATGCAGGACAACGCCCGCAGGGACCGCTAGTATACTTATTATATCATTGATGTCACCCCAGTGATTACCACCAATATATGTACATAATTAATAATCAGACATTTTACCGGTTTTTAATTCCATGCAAAATTTGAATATGAGTTTGTTCGGCTTTCATGTATGAACTACCCCCCCGATCATAATGAAATTTTGCATGCACATTTTCAGAAGTCCAGAAAAAGATATAGGGTATATTTCATCCGCGATTTTTTTTAAAATTAAAAACTACATTTATGCGATCAAATCCACGATAAAGTCAGTTCATCTATACATATACAAGAATGAAAATCGAAAGTGTCGTCTGTACTTTAAAAAAATTGTGAATAAAAATTGTTAGATGTGGCTTGGAACATTTCGATCATTTTTAGAAATGTCTGTCCGTCTGTATGAACACGCATCACTGCCAAAGTACTGTGTTCACGATAAAACCTCACCATAAAGCATATCCTCGAGAATACCTATTTTCTTGAGATGGTAGAGCCACGCTGAAGCTATTATTGGTTTCAGCATGAATGGGTCGGCTCGCACAGGGTAGTAGTACCACCCTCTCACAGAAAACCGACGTGAAGTAACAGTGCCTTGCATTGTTGCGTTTCGTTCGGGCAGTGAGAGCGCCGGAGGCTCACCTCCCCTCCTCCATCCTCCCTTCCCCCAAACACAGTCTGGCAACGCACTTTCGACTCCCCTGGTGTTGTTCGTGTGTATGGACGGTGGTGATCATTTTACATCAGATGACCCACTTATTCCTTTGCCTGCTATGACATAAAAAAAAGTAACATTTAGTATTGGTTTCGTTAAAATCGGTTCACTCTATCGAAACTTATTGTAATTTTAACGACGACGCGACTTACGAGAGAAAACTAGATAAGTAAATGGACTTAACAAATTCAGATGATATTATTAGACACTGTTCTCTTACGTTAGGTTCCACGCAGACGGAGTCGCGGGCACATCTAGTTCATATTATAATTACCGGATATGAATATTTGTTATATCGTTTGCCAAGACAAATTCTGCTTGGAGAGGTTGCACATGCAAAGAGGTCTGTTGGCCGTCCTATGCTTCGTTTTAGGGATTGCACTAAACGTGACATGGCTACATTCAATATTCCAAGCGGCCAATGGGAGGAGCTAGCCTTGGACCGGGCTAAATGGTGTCGCCTAATTCACGGAGGCCCAATCAAAGCACGACAAGACCTGGTTTCGGCAATTGGAAGAAAAACGCATGAGGCGTCACGAGCAGGTCTCCTACCCCCGTCCACCTGGGGGTACAGATGTACATACTTGCCGAATTTGCGGCCGAGCGATTCGTTCCCGGATCGGTCTTGTCAGCCATTTACGAAAGTGCCGCCAGAATGCTACTTAAATCATCTGTTACAGATGAAAAGGCCTATGATGATGATGATGAATATTTAAATTTAAATGTTCGTGGTCATGAATTTCATAAATTTATTCTTAGTCTGAAATTGTGTTGTTGACATTTGTTTGACACGACGCAGTACAGTGCTACAATAATTCATGTAAATGTACCGAAAATGTAAACAAGAGGTCATTTTTAAAACATCCCACGGGAAGAACATATCTTGATAGTTATCGCTTAGTCAGTTTTAAGTTACTTATTGACATCTATCATTACATAGTATAAAACAAAGTCCCCTACTGCGTCTGTCTGTTCGCGATAAACTCAAAAACTACTAAACGGATTCTCATGCGGGTCTCACCAGTGGATAGAGGGGTTCTCGTGAGAAAGGTTTTGGTATCTAATTTGTCGAGGATTTTTTTTATAATCAGGGCGAGACGACGTCTGCCGGGTCAGTTACTATAATTATGTATATAATGCGCATCACTTCAGAACGGCTGAACCATTTGGTTTTTTTTTTGTGTTTGTAATTGTCAGGACAAGGATTGTATGAAAGAAAATGTTTGAAAAATCGCGGTGAAAGTGAAAAAAATGGCTTACATAATCTGCATACCAAAAAGTAAGCGATAGAGAAGACAATGGCAACTTTTTTCCGAACTGACTACGCTATGGACCTATTGAAGGTCTTTACAGCTCTACCGGACTGCAAACAATGGCAACATTTTCAAAAATATTATCAGAATTGACAGATTGTCGTTCGGTTGTTCATTTGCCATTTTATTTTATTGCACGGGGTTACTGTAAAGTGAAGTTTCGGTTTAATTATTTTCAATAGTATAAGAGATGACTCCCTTTTCTAACAACATTAGGGATTGAATTACTATAAATTCTTTCTTAGTCCTTACCTACAGTGTAAAAGGAATCCGCGTGCAAATTTTTCATGGACAATAATACTAGCCATAGAAATAGTCAATAAGAATAAAACTTATTTTAGCGAAATTGTCCAAAAAAGGCAGAGGACATCCTGAAAAAAAAATTACGATAGAACTCTGGGACATATTTATAAAATAAGTACAACCCTACATAAACATGTTTACTTTCGCTAAATACATGTTGAATAAGATATATTGTAAGCTTTAAACTAACAAATATTATCAAATTTGGAACAAAATTACCGATTTTAAACCTGTGATACAAATGTTCGTCCTCGCCACCCACAATAACGGGAAAACGTACTTTATTCATTATGTATTATGGTTGAATTCACACTAAATGTTGTTTATGTTGTCTTTTCATTTGTGAGGTGAGTAATTTATTGCTTTGCTCGTTTTATCGTAAGTATTAGATAATATTGTGAACATTTGTGACTTTATTACAAGTTGTTATGGTTGTAATTAGGTTGAACTTAAAACTGTTTTAAAACTTTTTTGCTCCCTTTCTCAGTAAACAAATAGCTATACATAAGTATATATTTACGCGGACAGCATTTAGCTTCGATTTTGTACGTTTATTGTTGATCGAAGGTTATATAGTTTATTTTTCGAGGAAGGCTATAGCATATATCATCACACTATGAGACCAATAGAAGCTGGGCTTTTATGAGCCTCTACTGCGTGTTAGCGTTAACCCAAAGTAACTATACCACGTGGACGAAGTCGCGGGCAGATGCTATTTATAATCATATATATTAATACGTGAAGCCTAAACTTTGTATCCCTTTTTAACGGAATTGGGCGAACGGATGAACGTGAAATTTGGCATAGTTAAAGTTTATATGGACGAGAAGTGCAGAAAGCTATTTATTTTATATAAAATGCATTAGAAGTACATTAAATTAATTAAAATATGCATTACTCACACTACTGCTTCAATTTTACACAACATATACACACATGTAAATAAAAAAGACATTTTGATATCTGTCAATAAAGGACTTCAAAAAAGGTTGTGAAGGAGGTTGCTATGTATTATTTTACTCTTACGTTCCAATTACCCTTTTTCATTCTACATTCTACAATGATATTATAACATACCCTTTGACAAACGAACCCTAATAAAATTCAGACTTTAAAAAATCAATGAACTATGGTCGAATGTCGACCTCTGGGCGCCCACTAGTATAAATTAAAATACCTACAGTATCATTATTTAAAAGCAAAAAAGATTAAGCTATTTTAAAGAAATCGTAGCACTAATTAATTAAGTATGTATGTACATGGTTTAAATTCATTACAAACTACTTTTTTTAACCCCGAAAAGTAACTTTTTTTTAATATACATAATACACGATCAAATTTAAATAACTTAAATAAAAACATATGAAGTATAATTTACATACCAGTGATTTAGAGATATATATTTTTTTCTCTTCAATGAATATATAAATATAAAGTTTACGTCACAAAGAAGATTATGTGTGTTGGATTTTTTTTATCTCTTTATAAATTATTGTAATTTATTTATAAACATATAATAGTATTACTTTATATTTATTTTATTTTATGTGTGGCGCGTCCGCTTAATGTAAAAATATGCATTTTTAATATAAAACGTTTGAATACTAAAAGATTACAATATAACTTATATCACTACATATTGTAAAAAAAAATCCTCTACCACGTCTGTCTGTCTGTTCACGGTAAACTCGAAAACTACTGAACGAATTTTCATGCGGCTTTCACCAGTGGATAAAGTAATTCATGAAAAAGTTTTAGGTATATAATTTGGTAAGGTTTTTTTTTATTATCAGGGCGGGATAACGTCTTCCGGGTCCGCTAGTTACATCTAAAACTAAAAGGTGTCTGGCCGCTCAAAGTGTGAGACAATATATTACTATAAAACTAAACCTATTAAAATCTAAACTAATACCTAACGTTAAGAGATGCGACTACTGCTCGAAGTCTGAACGAATATTGTCTTCAAATCGGGATTCAAAGTATGAGGAGTTACTCACAACTCACATCGGTAACGTGGGATGATTCCGCGTATTGTCGCGTTGTGCTGCAGGTGGCCGATGTGTCGCAATGTTCGCATGAGAAATGTTCAAGTACTAATATGTGGTCAAACATTAGAAATGTGGATTTCTCAGAGTTTGAAATCACCAATACGTAGTGGGCTGGCGTGGTGATTATGCCCATATCTTCTTTCGGGAAGAGGCCTATGACCCATTTTTTCCATGAGGAAATCCCTAACGGATATCCATCTCGCCTTACAGCAGAGGATGGATATGCCCGAGTCGCACGGACTATAGTACCTTGGTACCCTATGGTACCTTCTTATACCTTTCGACCGGAGGAGCAGGGACTGTCTAATCGGCACTACATCTGCTCCTCCAACAGGTGTTGTCCCCTCCTAAGCGACCCAAATTGCGGCCTGAAGCGTGGTCAAGATGGTGGACCCCCTCAAGGGGAAATGGGTGTTAGGCCTATGACCCTGCGGTGGTTCTCTTGATGATATTGATTTTATTTATAGGTACTAGCGCATACACTACAAGGGCTCGGGCAAGATGAGGGCATGTACCAACAGTACATACCGCTCGCGCTTCACCTCGCCGATGATTTCTTCCTCGCTCACCAATCCAAGGATGTTCAGTTGCTAATCGCCTGCTGCATAGCGGACGTTCTTCGGGTTTACGCACCCGAAGCACCGTACAAAGATCAGGATCAGGTAATAACAAAATGCTGCTGTATTTACTACAAGTCTTTATATGTCAAATTAACTGGCTTATATATACAGTGGAATATCAATAACTTCAATATCAAGGGAATGCAAAAAAAATGGGGTTAATGAGTTTTGACTACTGTTAAAATTTCGACGTGGAAAAGCGTGATATGTAAGTGTATTTTTTGACTTGAAGAGTCAAATTTAAATAACAGTTCGATTCAAGTTTTATGTTATATAATATGCAGGAAAATATCATTTTGTTCAAGTTACAAATTCTAAATAATACGAGATTCTGTGTATTTAGCGATTCAGCTGAAGGGTATGGCATTTTTTTTTCGACTTATAGAGGTTCGTGTTATAGAGATCCCACTGGAGTGAAGGGACGTGTAATTTATATTGTCACTCTGGTTGGCCATTGTTAAACTGTTAGCGACAGAAGAAATTTATTTTGTATTGGTACAGCCAAAAATCAAATCGATTTACTATCAAACAATTATTCTACAGTCGATTAAACCTTATAATGTTACAGTCACAGTCTGTTTGAAGATTTATTTTCCCTTTGTTTCGCTTTGTTTTCGCTCCGATGTCTAGAATATAGGTCCACTGGGATGCACAACTGCGCACTTATATACATTTTAATAAAGTATAGTGGAAAACTCTGGACGGCTGACTATATTTTTTATTCCCACTGTGGGGAAAGGAACATTTTCTAGAGTGTCCCATTTTAATTTCATTAACATTGAACTTTGGACTCCGAAGATATATCGGTGTATTCCCGATAAGGGAATAGTGAAGGTATAGTGATTATGATATGAGTAGGTTTTCGAGAATCCAAGACTAGGTACTGGTAAATTCCGCGAAGCGTAAGCTGAGCCTTGTATTTGTGAGATTGATTACCAAAAGTAGAGTCAGACAAAAAACTTTAAAAAATAAATTTTATTATATTTTAATATAATGCCAAATATAATTAATAATATTTGGCATCTTGTTTATTTTTCCATACGTTAATTTTAGTTTTTACTAGCGGGCCCGGCAGACGTTGTGCCGCCCTGATTATAAAAAAATCCGGGACAAATTATATACCAAAACGTTCCTCGTGAATCACTTTATCCACCGGTGAAAACAGCATAAAGATCCGTTCAGTAGTTTTTGAGTTTATCGCGAACAGACAGACAGACAGACACGGTAGGGGACTTTGTTTTATACTATGTAATGATGATAAATTAATTTATTTTCACTTTTTCGTTTATTCTTATTCTATTTTTTTTTTCTTTGTTTAATGTCCCTCAATGTTGTGAAGCATGTGATTGCTAATCTTAAGACATTTAACGGACTTTGAAATCACCACGACTCTCTTTCTTGTATCTATATCACTTTGAAATAACCACGACTCTGACTTTGTGTCTAAATCTTGGTGACTTTTATATTATGCTCATGCAACACGTCAAGGGACTACTGAATCGTATCAAATTGCGATCACCCCTCTCTCCCTTTATATTGCCAATTCTAAATTATATCTGTGCGAAACCAATAAAATAGTAAAAAATGTTCCTCAATAGTTTCTGTTACATAATTTTATCTTTTTATTATTATCAATGGTGTATCTACGTGATAAAGCGTTCTAGGTTTTCAGTCTAGTTTATTAAAGTGAAACTTCTTTAGGCGCATAAGGGTAAAATTTTTACAGATGTAACGTCACGCAGGTATGCAACGGAAGTGACGTCATTTGCAGTAAACGCAGATTAAATAAATAAAAAAACTTTTTATTCTTTTTTCTTTTTTTTATAAATATAAACAAGACTTATAAATTAGTTCGCCAAAGAAGTTTCACTTCTGACATGTGTACTTTGTACGCACGCACTTTTTTTCTTTTTATTATTGTTATTATATTATTAATCGGACTGTTGACTGTTGCTATATGCACATTTGTAAATTAATAAATGAATAAAATATTTATTAATTTTTACATCATTATATACAACCAAGTATGTATGTTAACTTGTATGCTTTATGAATTGTATACTTGTAATGTCTTCGATGGATAGATGGACTCTACGGTCTACTCAGTAAAGTGATCTGGGCCAAATGGTGGTTATCAAGAGGTCGACCAAAGGCCAGATGGGCAGACGTAATTGTACCGTGCACGGGTGGAAGTTGGCTGGACAGAGCTAATGACAGAGAAGGATGACATTCCTCGGGGGAGGCTTTTACCGCCGACTCTACATGGGAGTCGTGCGGGCGATGGCCGCCTACGGGGCACCAGTCTGGGCTGATGCCCTCGGTGCCGCCAATGTGCGTGCGCTCCGCAATGCGCAGCGCACGGTGGCACTGAGGGCAATCCGGGCATACCGGACGGTGTCCTCGGCGGCGGCCTTCACGCTCGCCGGCTCCCTGCCCTGGGAGCTGGAGGCAGGAGTTCTCGCCGCCGTGTACGAGTTCACGGCGGCGAGGAAACGAAGGGGGGAGCCTCCGGCTCCCAGGGAGGTAAAGGCGGAGCGACGGCGTCTAAGGGAGGACGCCGTCGTAAGGTGGCAGCAGGACCTGGCGGACGAGCGGTTCGGGCGATTCACTGTGGACGCTGTCCGCCCGGTCCTGCGGGCGTGGAAGGAGAGGGAGTGGGGCTCCCTGACGTTTAGGCTGGTGCAGGTACTCACCGGACACGGTTGTTTCGGGTGGTACCTGCACCGGATCGCACGCAGGGAGCCGACCGCCGCCTGCCACGAGTGCGGCGCAGCCGAAGATACCGCGCAGCACACTCTGTCTGAGTGTGCTGCGTGGGGGGAGCAGCGCCGCATCCTGGCGGCGGCCGTGGGAACGGACTTATCGCTGCCGAGCGTGGTTTCGGCCATGCTCGGCAGCGAACAGGCTTGGCGAGCGATGGCCTCCTTCTGCGAGGAGGTCATCTCGCAGAAGGAGGAGGCGGAGAGGGCCCGCGAGGCAGACCCTCAAAGTGGCCGTCTCCGCCAAAGGAGGACAGGCAGGAGGAGAAGGCGCTTCGCCCAACTCCTCCTGCCACCGTAGCCGGACCTGAGGGGATGGGCCGGGGGGCCCATCTCCTCATTGCACGGGTCCGGCGGACGAGGGGGGGCAGCCGGTGTGTACCCGGTCTGTCCCTCTATAGGTAGGAGCCCGGCGGTCACCTTCCGCCGGGCGGACCGTGGGGGCGGCTCTACAAGGTTGATTAGCTTGAACGATCCCTTGCCGCCCCCACAAAACGGTCTGTCGGTACACCGTGGGGTTTTAGTCCGTGCGACTCGGACATAACCCACCCTCTCCCCCGGGAGGGTGGCGTATCCATAAGGGATTTCCCCACGTAAAAAAAAAAAAGGCTTTTACCCGAACGGGGTCCATGCATTAAATAATTAGGAGTCGATAAATAAAGGAAATAATAGTCAAAATAATTACAAAATAGAATTTATAATTAGAAATCAAATTCATCTAAGTGTAACAAATGGAACTGAATATTATTAGGTTAATAAGTTACCAATTGTTATCGTTTAATATGTATTATGCATGGATTTAATAAAACTTTATTATTATTAATGTCTTCGATCAGGTGAAGACGATATTTTTGTTCCTGATCAACCAACTACGGGGTCTCCGGGACCCGAAGAACCCGGCTTTCAAACGATACTTCTACCTCCTCGAGAACTTAGCTTACGTCAAGTCCTTCAATATGTGCTTCGAGCTGGAGGACTGCCAGGAGATCTTCTGCGCCCTATTCTCATTGATGTTCAAGATTGTCAAGTGAGTTGGATTCTTTTAATTTTTTTAATAACTTTTACAGATTACGTTTCGTTTGTCTACAGTATTTGTATACTATTTTGGAATCATAGTTAGTTGCGCCATTTTTTTTTAAATATTTGCCATATTTGTGTCTATTCTTTTGTTCACCACGAATGTGTAAAAGTTATCTGAAACTCACAATATTACATTTTTAATGGTTCTGATCGATAGTAGAATAACAGAAGTATTTGTAGAATTGTAGCAATGGTAATTAAAATATAATAAGGGTGTCCATATTTAAGGATTTCCCTTTTTTTTTCGTAATGACAAAAAAAACCAAGATAGGTTTTTTTCTCGGGTAGTCATAGTAGGTCCGGTCCACCTTTTGGTGCCCGCTTATCGATTTTTTTTTCTTCTCGAGTAGTCCTAAGTAGGTCCACCTTTTGGTGTCTGCTTATATATATGCACCTCTAAACGAGTAATTCTTGTATATTTTTATATTGTTATATAAAAATATACCTCGGAAATGGCGGCAGCGATTTCCGTGAAACTTAGTATGTAGGTGGTTTCGGGGACGATAAATTGATCTAGCTAAATTTTGTTCATAGAAAACTTTTTTATCTGAGTTTTCAGGTAATGAAAAAACATAGATAGAATATAAAAGTAAATTACACCGCCGCTATCAAAACAAAAATAGCTCTAATGGAAATCGGCTGCTTCGAAAATTCGTCTAACCCCACTTCAAATCCGATTGAGACCAAAAGAGAGATATCTTTTTTAATATATATATTTTTTGATATAACATGCTAATTTTGTGATGCACACCTAACAGTTTATTTTAATTTAAAAATTTTTTTTTAAAGATCCGAACTAAGCTCGGTCGTCCATGTACTAGATATTTATATAGATTAACATCGTGTTTTTTTTTCATAAATTTATCAGTACGGAGCACTCATCAAAAGTGAAGTCATTCATGCTGGATGTGCTCTGCCCGTTAATAACCGAGTCGGACGTCGTTTCCAACGAGCTATTGAATGTGATTCTGATAAACCTCGTGGAGCCGAACAAGCGCGATCTGAAACACGCCTACTCGTTGGCGAAGGAACTCATTATCAAGACCAGCGAAACATTGGAACCCTACATACAGGCAGTGAGTATCAATTCTTTATATATAAATTTCTTCTGTGCGCGTGTGTATGTCACCGAACTCCTCCTAAACGGTTGGACCGATTTTGATGAAATTTCGTGTGCGTGTTCCCGTGGATCCGAGAATGGTTTAGATTCACATTTTGGACCCGGTAGGTGGCGCTTCGGTTGACTTTTAGGATTTATTTTTATTATCAAGGCAGGACAACGTCCGCCAGGCCCGCTAGTAATTATATATAAATTTCATATATTATAGGTTAATAAGCGCGATTTTATTTAGCCTTTGACCACAATCTCAGCGGATGTTCATTTGGTTCGATCAATCTATCAATGTAATTTTAAAATATTGATAACTAATTTTATTACTCTCTGCAGCCTGTAACAGACTCACTGTTGGGCCATAGGCCTTTTCTCGAAGAAAGGTATTGGCACCAGCCCACAATGTCTTGACGATTTCAATTAGTGAGAAATCCGCAATTCCATGTTTTGCCACATACAGACCTACAAGAACATTTCTCAGGTTCAGATTTTCTTACGATGATTTCTTGCACCGTCAGCCGATAGTGTTACCAATTTTAATTAGTAAATGCACGCGAATTCCGAAAAATTCGTTCTTACATGCCCGAGTTCGAACCTGCTGACATCGGATCGATATTCCACCGGCCAAACCACCAAACCAATACAACTACTGGCTGATGATGATTACTCACTTAATTATAATTTCTTTGACAGTTCTTCAACCACGTACTAATCCTTGGCAAGGAAGAGAAAAACCTGCTTATATTTTCCAAAGTATACGAACTCATCTACGAGTTGTACCAGTGTTGTCCATCAGTTTTACTCTCCGTTTTACCTCAACTCGAATGCAAGTTGAAGTCAGCACAATTCCAAGAGCGTCTCAGCGGCGTCGCTCTACTTGCTAGAATGTTCTCCGAACCGGAGTCGGAACTAGCTAAACAGTATCCGGCATTATGGCGGGCATTCTTGGGCAGATTCAACGATATATCGGTACCGATACGTATAAAATGCGTACAGTATTGTATGCACTTCCTCGTCCACCATCCGGACCTGAGGAAAGACATAACAGAGACCCTGAAAATGAGGCAGCATGATGCCCATGAACAAGTCAGGTACGAGGTAGTCATGGCGATTATAGCCACGGCCCAAAGGGATTTCCAGGCGGTCGCCGAATCAGAAGACCTCCTCCATTTTGTCCGCGAGAGGACCTTGGATAAGAAATTTAAAATCCGCAAAGAAGCCATGTCCGGTCTTGCTATGATATACAAGAAGTTTTTGACAGAGGAAACTGTACCAGCCGCGACAGAGAAGGCAGTCCAATGGATAAAGGATAAAATCCTACACGGTTACTACATGACAGCCTTAGAAGATCGGTTGTTAGTTGAGAGGCTCCTAAATACATCTCTAGTCCCGTACACATTACCAGCACCTGTCCGTATGAAGAAACTATACTATCTAATGTCAAATGTCGATGACAACGCCACCAAAGCGTTCATAGAGTTGCAGAAACATCAGTTAGCGGTTCGAAGGACCGTCGCCGAATGGGTGGAACTTCACAGGAAACCTCCAACACCCGCGGTACAGAAGGAGTTGATCGCAAAAGTCCTTCACATCAGTTCCAAATTCTTGCCGGAGTCGGTGAAGGCTCAGGAGTTTTTGAATAAGTTCTCGCAGCACATGAAACAGGCACCGGAGCTATTGCAAGGGATGGAGACCATTTTGAATCCGAATGTTAATTGTGAGGTGTGCGTCCGGACAACTGTGAGTATATTCGTTTTTATTTCATGTTTTATATCTACTAGTGATTGTCTATTTGTCATATATGTCAAATGTACTTTAATGCGAGCAAATTCCAGACCATAAGCTATAGTCTGACCGCAATTGGTGTACTGTGCCGTGTAGGTATGCGAGCGGCGAGACAGGGGGCGAACGGACTGTCTGTGTCAGACGCACATGAGATAAAATATTCTTTTTTTTAATGCTAAAGTTCAGCAAACAGGCAGACGGCCCATTTGATGGTAAATGGTTACCGTCGCCTGTGGGCATCTGCCTGCACCAGGCGTATCGCTGAAATATCTAAAGATGGCTTGTGCGTTATGCGTTATATTACCAAGAATTATTGTACTTATCTAAAAATCAGATTGGACAAATACAGGGATTCGATATAATTATACTCGTAAGTATACAGCTTGAAAATATTGTACTTTGATATCGTAAGATCTGTCTGACACTAAGAATCTCATGTGAGTTCATGCTCTTTCTTTCCCACTCCCCACCTCTCTGTGCATACCTAAGGCGCGGTACTGCAGTTGTGGTTAAGTACATAATCTATCTATATACCAGGTGACTGTTTAGACAGTAGTAATATTTAAAGAGGACACTCTGCGCTCGATTCTCGTTCTAAATCAATTTAAAAAATAGCTGCTTATTATTTGACCTAATTATTTAGAAAAATACAAAAATTATACACAATCCTCTAAGCGTCTATGTTAAATCAGTGTCAATGACTGGTGATTTCACTTTCACTTGGATGTGAATATGGGAACTGCAGGAACACAACGAAAGGGTTTATTGTCCGTTTAATATTGATAGTTATTAACTCCGGGTCGCCCATTGTAGCTTTTGGCATTAGTCATTGCCCTTAGGTTTATTATGATTGTGTTTATACTTTTGAAAGTCTTAGAAAAACTTTAACTTAGGTTTTCTTGGTTGTTTATTTGTATTTGTTTTGATATTATTACTTTATATGTTAAATGTGACCATGAAGTATCATATACTAGAATACTGCGAGTGTTTAACTTTTCAGCCGGTATAGAATCAAAATACAGCTTGTTTGAGGCTAAATAACGTCAAAATTATTGAAGAATTCGGCATATATTCGACTATGATTATTGAATGCAGAATTTTTCGTTAATCGTTCGAAGGTCTTTATTTTTGGATTCAACTAGCCGACCCATGCCCACTTCGTTGGGCGGTAATAGGCATTATCAAGCTATAACTTTTCTTCTTCTAGAACTCAATCATATATATCTCATAATTAAGACAGCGTTCGTAAGAAACGTTTTCGTTCGACCATTTTTATCTGACTTCCCAGATATTACCCCCTACAACCTCACAAATTTTACCTCTTTATAATATTAGTATATAGGTTATAGCCCCTGCCCGCGACTTCGTCCGCGTAGTAATAGTCACTACTCTGGGCTAACGATAACACACAAGGATAAAGGAGGCAAAAAAACAAATATCTCGATTTTGAAACATTTTTCATCTGTGCTCGGCTTCTATTGGCCTTAGCGTGATGATATATAGCCTATAACCATTCTCGATGAATGAGCTATATAACACTGAAAGAATTATTTAAATCGGACCAGTAGTTGAGATTACTCCTTACAACGTCACAAACTCACAACGTCACAAACTTTACCTCTTTATAATATTAGTATTATTTTTGGATTCAATTAACATTTCCCATTTTTTTTATGCCCAAGGAAGTGACAAATAATCTGAGTAAATACTGTTAATGTTCAAATTCAATTACACTCAAAGAACCCATCTATAGAACATTCTAGATAGATTGTCTCGTTTGTAACTATAATCGGAATAAAATAATTTACAGTCAAGCGTACTCAAGAAACTCGGTCAGCCTGTAATGACGAATCTGTACTACAACACTGTGAAGATGCTGCTCGAACGGGTCAGCTCTGTGATGATTGACCACGAGTCCCTGCTCATACTCGTCGGGTATGTGGAAGGTGCTGTGAAGGGAACGGACCCATCCATAGCCGATGAATGCGGTGAGTTTTTAAAATATATCTTTAGTATGGGCCAAATAAAAAACTTTGATTTTTTTCTTTATAGTCACCATGAAAATGTCGACCTAGATGACGTAAAAGAAATTCTGGTAAAGTTTGATATCTTAATATTAATAGTAAGGGGTGGTTCGTCGTGATTTTTAATTTGATTTATATATGTAGATAACATTGGAAAAAAAATAGTTTTTATTTGGAATTTTAATGCACTCTAACCAATTATCGTCCAGTGAAATTGAATACTTACACTTGTAAGGAATTAAATGATATAGGATGTACAAAAAAGGTCTCGTATGATTTCTTCCTTATTCGACACATTTAAATATTATTCGAGGTTAAAGTTCAACCTCAAAATGTAAATGATGACTTACTATGATGATAAATACTGTAATTTTTATACTCTATTACAAAATACGGGCTCAAATATATAAAACGTCATATTTTCCGTGGCTTTTTGCGAACGCGAACTATTTGAGCGCTATTGTTGTTAATAATTGTTCGTACCGTTCGGGTAATATCTGTCAGCACAAAAATTGAGTGTGTCCTTATGATCATACGATACTAGTGAAAACTTATAGATAAAACATGTATATTGAAGTTCAGACAGATTTGTGAATGTGTGTATGTAAATAAATAATATTAATATTTAAATTAACACAATATATACACATACATAACATATACAATAACCATACATTATATTATTAACGTTATAAAGAGCTTTCGTGATAAAGAGGGAAGAGAACAAATAAATGATTTTGTGGTAAACCCATCAAATTGAACTAATATGTTGTAGAATGTTATATGTTATAGAAATAAAATAAAATAGAAATGTTAGAAATGTTATAGAAAGTTTTTCGTTATAACAAATGTTATAAAGAGTTTACACTGTACTTTATTTTTGGAATAATATTATTATATTATATTGGATATTATAAAAACCGTATCATTAGAAGTTGAAATCTGTGTAAGATATTGAACCTACTGGATAACCACTGGAAGCCGAGTAAACATTAGCCCGTGCGTCACCGTTCACTAAGAAGGTTTTCAATCGAATAATTATTTTCAGGTATCGATATAAACAAAGCGGCGGAACGTGGATTGAAATTGCTCGTGATGCTGTCGTTCGTGTTCCCGGCGCACTTTTTACACGAGGACGTGCTTAACCGGCTGACGTCACTCCTCGAACTCGATGACGAGACGGTCGCACCGCACATACTGGCGGCGCTCACTTTCCTTGGAAAATACAGACCACTTGGTAAGTTGACAATATATTTATGATACTAGCTCTTCTCGCGACTCCGTCCGCGTGGAATAGTTGCTTTGGGCTAAGGCTAACACGAAGCGAAAGTTATCAAGAGGACAAAAAAAACGATTTTGAAACATTGTTCATTGGTGTTCCTCTCTTATTGGTCGTAGCGTGATGATTGTATAGCCTTTCCTCGATAAATGAGCTATCTAACGCTGTAAGAATTTTTCAAATCGGACCAGTAGTTTCCGAGATTCAACCAAACAAACTCTTCAGCCTTATAATATTAGTATAGATTGTATGTTGATCTCCAAACTAGGTTCATAGAGGCTTGTCTTGTGGATTTCTATTTCAAAGTGGTTTTTATCTATCCCGTTAACAACAGCATTTTAACAGTGCTTGTCTGTGTGTAGTATAGTGAGTAGTATGTGAGTATAGTATATTTGTGTCTTATTATAATAATTTTTAAGAGCCCTTCAGTATTATGATAAGTCACAGGTTTCGAGCCATCAGAATCTTGTATTTTGCTTTACACATGTCGGTGTTGTAGGCGTGTAAATAGCCGTGATTCACCATGCGGTTTGAAAAAAACTTATGTCCGAACACGTGGATGCGTGTCAGACTAATTTTGTTTGTACTCTGAGTATTGAAAGTATGTGATCGATACCGGGAGGTATGTACAGCACTTTCGCTTACCAAAGTTGCTGGATGCGGCTGCCTGGTCCTCGCACGTCCACGAATTACGAGTGTCACAGGGGGTGTTGGTGGCCACCAGATCGTTCACACACGAACACTACACTTAATAGATATACTGCGGTGAAAAGGATTACACTTAATATTTATATAGCGGGTCGTGTCCTTTTCAACCAAAATTGCGATGGCGGAGTATCTCAGAGCGGAGTACGTAGCGGAGTAATCACACTATTTTCACTTCTCAGAATCGGATTTGTATGGAAAAGGCTCATCTATTTTTGGTTATCAATCCACTCCCTAGATGGCACTGTTATATAATTTTTTGGCAAGTTTGATAACAAAAGATGGTGGATGACAATTAATTTTGACATTTCAAACTGACAATTTTCAACTATTTGTTTTCATTCTCTTTGTTTACGTATTTGTTACGAGAGTGTGCTCCCTTAAATTTTCTTGTCTCCCACAAACAATTTTATCTATGTCCGGATCTACTTATAACATTGACTCCTGCATATACATACTTGGATTTAGATATGCCTTACGATGAATATATTCATTACAAATAAAAATGATCAAAAACTTGTATACGATTTACGCAGTGCCGCTGTATGCATACATACATAGCTATAAATGTACATTTATAACCAACAATGTTAGTTTGAAAGTCATATTATAGAGGCGCTGCTTGGAAAGAACGAGTGCGACCTCTATTTATATAACGTACTCTGTGGGAGTAATGCACTTCTGTCAAAAGACAAAAGCCTCCCCCCCCCGTATCGACACAACTTATCATAGTTAAACTAGATGGCGGGACATCCGCCTCACCACATGTGCTACACTCCTTGATATTGATGTATTAGTTTACTCTGTTCTATAGAAAAGGATGGAGAAAATAACTAAATCTTTATGCAAATGACGAATTTATGTTTGGTATAAACACCTTGAAAATTGTATTATCATAGATTTTATGCATATTTTCCCAGCGGTAACAATACTGGCATATTTCCAACATAAAGAAAATAGTACAATGTCAGGTCTGCTATTATTTATTTAGTCAGGTGCACTATTATTTACTATATTGATGATACGATAACAGTTAATAAACACAAGTGACTTAAAAACAATAATACTTAAGCTATTTTTGATCTCTTACATCTGCCATGTAGTGGTTTTATTTTTTTGCTAATAATCTTGTGGTATGTCTCTCTATTTTTTGTAATATTCGCGATATCTTGCGTAATAGTCTTTGGAGGGTGACAATTAACAAATAGATTAAGATAAAAAAGATGGTTAAAAAATATGTTATAGAAGATTTGACGTTTCTGCCTTTACATTAATTTGGACATAGAAAAGATTTGGTGTGTATGCCTTTACATTAACTTGGACATAGGTTATTAAAATTGACTAAAGAATACATAAGAACTACCTATATTGACAACTTCAGAATTAAAAGATGGTTTTAAAAAATGTACTAAATATTAAATATAGGATTTGGCAATTAGGCCTTTAAAAAATACATAAGAACTACATATATTGACAACTTCAGAATTGGCAGTATGGATTAATTCCTTCGCCTGTCCTATTGGACGAATATTATTACTATAATAGCGGCACCCTTTGAAGCTTGTTTTGACGTTTGTTCGCTGATGAAGTTTTGTTTAAATTAATAACTATAATACGTCTGAAGGAGAAAGTCGCTGTTTTTTATTTTGGATAGCGACATGGAGTTAGTCCTGAAATGTATTGAATTTTAGAGCACAAAATTAATATAATAAAATTATTTCTAAATTACATACATTTGTAACTATATACTATAATATCTATCGTAACTCGCCGGGCGGACCGTTGGTAGATAGGTAGAGTCGCGAGTACGATCCCTTTCCGCCCCAACAATTACAGTTTGTCTGTTTTAGGTCGTGCGAGTCAGACATAATCCACCCTCTTCTCAGGGAGGGTGTCGTATCCATAAGCGATTTCCCTGTGTAAATAAAAAAAAAGGTCAATGCTGTGTGCAATGTTAATTCAAAACAAAGCAACATTCGATTACATGATTATCGAAAATAAATGGAAATTCATGTAACGTGTCAAAAAGGCTATCATAGCGTGCTGCTATTATAGGAATGCTTTAAAAAAGAACGATAGAAGGCGGTTCATATTATGATTATTATTTTTTATTTTATAAACAATCTTGTAAATTTATATAATAGTCCGATCTTTCTCTTGATTTTTCTACTGCAGATTAGTTAATATTTTTAAATATAATATCTATAGTATATTAGAATAGTCACTTATGATTACCCCAATACAGAAGGGTAGTAAGGTATTATTGTTTTATAATCTGAATATTATATTACAGGTGAAGCATGCCCAGCTCTATTTCCTAAACTCATCACGCTATGCAAGGCTTATGCTGAAGTCGGAACGCCAAAACAAGCCAAAAATGCTGTCAGGTGAGTACAGTTTTAAAGGAATATAACTGGAAATAGACTCAATATAACATGGTAGTAGGGCTTTTCGTAAGTCCTCCTGGCTATTAACCATCTTCAAGTTGAGAATCTGTCGCCATTCACGTGTTCCTTTTAGGTTTAGCATGTTTATCATATTAGACCACATTGTCATGTAGCATCAGGTGAAATGTAGTCCGGTGAAGCTGTTAAAATCTTGCTAGGTCAATAGCATAGTCGCTACGAAAATAAAAATCAATTGCCGAGTGCAAGTAAGTGCATTATTTCAGAAAGACTGCATCTATTTTTGACCAATTCTTTTTCTTGTGTTTGTAACTGACAGGACAAGGTTTGCATGAAAAACTTGTCTAGAAAATTTGGGTTTAAAAAAATATGCATATATAAATTTACAGTGACAGGGACCGAAGACAATAGGGAGACGTTCATAAATATTGACAGAATTGACAGATTGACATTCAGTTGATTGTCCATTTTAATTACATGGTCATACTGTAAAGGGAAGATTTAATCTCAATATTCTTCTTAGTGAACCCGTGCGAAGCTGGGGCGGCCAGATAGTAATGTATAGAAATAAAGGGTAAAATTGATAAATGTAATATCTGCAATGGGATAGAATTATATGAATTCAGGTTCGTTTTGTAGTCAGTAAATTGGAAGATTTACACTTATATGTCAGAATAAAAATTTTGCACTTTTACTTTCATAGCCTTTTTTCCATATTCAATAACCTTGAATATGTATTTCTTTTAAATATAAATTATAAAATATAAAAAGGGTTGTAAGCAAGAATCTTACAGATACGTTTTTCTTTTGGCAAATTTCTATAACTTAACACTTTTCGCTGTAGATGTTTGTTCGTTAACGTGCCGGAACAACGAACACAGATCTTCACAGAGATCCTGGAGACTTTGAAAGCAACACTGAGCCCACATTCGGAACACTACAGGACAGCTATAGTGACATTGGGACATATCGCACACAACTTGCCCGACAACTTCCCTGTGCACATCAAGAATATTGTCTCTAGGAAGGTTAGTGCTTTAAAACATGACTAAGACTTTAGAAATGTTTTTTTATTAAAAGTGGACGAGTTTGTATGAGATTTTGCTACAGAATAACATTACTCTATGTATGAGTAATGAGAAATAATTTCCGTTCCACATCTATTGGTTGTTCCATAATGTTTGCTTGTTTGCGTGTATTACTACCATTCTTATTGTCAAGTACCCGCGACTTAACTCGCTACTCATACCGCTTGCACCACATCATTACGTCAAGGAAATACACATATCTGAATGCATATTACTTATTTAAAAAAAATGAGAGACATCACGGGACGTCTGACAGATGTGAAGTATCGAAATTATTTTGTACAGTTAATATACTAAAATGATAGCTTACGATAGTGTATTAATATGATATAATCAAATATTAAATATGAAAAATATTTTCAAGAAAAGGATGAATGTTTATTTTATATATACATTAAATGAAAATGTTAAAAATTCAAAATCATATAGAGTGGCGACCCATCGTCACGCCAACAGTCGGTCTGTCCCGCCGCCATAGAAGTTTTACACCAAATAGCGTGGCGTCGGTTCGCCACACCAACAGTCGGTCTCACCCGCCGCTATACCCGTAGATGTTTCACATCAAAAATTTGCAAAATATCTTGATCGAGCTGCGACCGTCTCGGTTTCTACGACCTTCTTGACCCCCGTTAAGGCTGAATTAGCACTGTGATGCCGTTCACGGTTCAATCTTGCTCCGGTCTCAGCCCGTTTCCGGTCCTGTCAAGTATTCTTAAGCAAGAAAGAATCAGAATACTGTCACCAATGATATTATAACTATATAGATTACGTCAGAAACGCTTTGACAGCTCCTTGTTAGAACTTGGCTAGCCTAGCTAGCTTATTTTTGACGGCTGCCCTGTCAATCCGCCCGTATCTAAGCAATATATAACTTTCTATTTTTACCACCGATATTAAGAATATGTCATCTTACTTCGAAATCTTGCACCTAAAGATTAGTCAAAATGACAATATTTGATTGTTTCTGTTGGCAGATAGTAAAAGAGCTGCTGGTACGCGAGGGTGGTGGAGAATCGAGCTCGTGCTGCGAGGCCTGGTGCCCGGAGGAGCAGCTGCCCGAGGAGACGCGGTGCAAGCTCGAGGGTCTCAAGTGCATGGCTCGTTGGCTCCTCGGACTCAAGAAGGACGAGCTCTCAGCTCAGAAGACCTTCCGGATGTTGAACGCGTTTATCGTTCACAAGGGTGACTTGTTACAGGTTAGCTTTTTCTCTGCTCTTTTTTGTTTATAGGTGAATGTTTAGTCAGTCGCAATATTTTTAGAGGTTACACAGTACTCGATTCTCATGCTAAATCAATAAAAAAAATATGTGCTTGATATTTGACCTAATTATCTAGAAAAATACAAAAAATATACACAATCCTCTACATGTCTATGTTAAAGTCTAAGTTAAACATGGGAACGTCAGGAACAAAACAAAAGAGTTTATTGCCCGTTTTACTATCGAAAGTTATTAACTCCGGGTCGCCCATTGTAGCTTTTGGCACCGGTCATTGCACTTAGGTTTATTATTTTATTTACACTATTGTAGCTATACTTTTGAAAGTCTTAGAACAAACTTTAACTTAGGTTTTCTTTGTTGTTTATTAGTATCTGTTTTAATATTACGTTAAATGTGACCATGAAGGGTCACATCTTAGAATACTACGAGTGTCTAAACAGTCATCTGGTATATATGTAATATTTAGAATACATTACATGTCAATCGTTTTGAGTGGATACACTGAGATAAGTAAAAAAAAGTGTTTGTGTTCTTATATACACGCGTTAGAACTTAGAAGTTATACTTCTTTTCAAATTTTTTATCTTTCGCATTATTCTACGTTTGTAGAAAAAACGACACTAACAATAGAAAATGTTGACTATAGCTAACTTCGAGGTGTCGATTTTTCGTGACGGTGTGTGCGTGCATCGTTAAAATTTACTCCCATCATTTTTCCCAAACGCGCCAAAAGTAGTATGTATAACTTCAATAAATAACAAAAGAGTTTGTGTTATGTTAAATATTGTGTTTTCAGCAAAATCGTCTATCGAAGGCGGAGATGGCGCACTTACGGCTCGCGGCCGGCGCCGCCATGCTCAAGATATGCGAGCAGAAGGGCGTCGGCGACCAGTTCACCGCCGAGCAGTTCTACAACCTCTCACATCTCATGATCGTAAGCTCCATATCTATACATACTAGTGGGCGCCCAGAGGTCGACATTCGACCATAGTTCATTAATTTTAAGTTATAATAATGTTATAATATCAATGTAGAATGAAAAAGGGTAATTGGAACGTAAGAGTAAAATAATACATACAGTCGAGCATAGCAACCTCCTTCGCAACCTTTTTTGAAGTCCTTTATTGACAGATGTCAAAATGTCTTTTTTATTTACATGTGTGTATATGTTGTGTAAAATTGAAGCAGTAGTGTGAGTAATGCATATTTTAATTATTTTAATGTACTTCTAATGCATTCTCCTCCATATACACTTTAACTATGCCAAATTTCACGTTCATTCGTTCGCCCAATTCCGTTAAAAAGGGATACAAAGTTTAGGCTTCACGTATTAATATATATGATAATGAGAATGTAAATCTAACGTGTCTGTACTTTTTAGGTATTTGCGAAAAAAAAATTGTTACAGGTGTCTAGGATTTTGTTTTATATGTCTTAGTAAGCAAACACACAGTTAGGCCACCTGATGTTAAGCGATCACCGCCGCCCATAGACACTAGCAAAACCAAGTGCGTTGCTAGCCTGTGTTTGGGGGAATGGGGGAGGGGAGAGGGGAGTGATGGGAGATGCGAGGGGAGGTGGGCCTCCAGCGCTCTCACTGACCGAACGAAACGCAACAATGCAAGCACTGTTACTTCACGTCGGTTGTCTGCGATAGTGTGATAGTACCCCGGAGAAGCCTACCCATTCAGGCTGAAACCAGTAACAGCTTCAGCGTGGCTCTGCCACCTACAAAATAATATAAATAATACATCAGAATCATTCGGTTGTCTGTGAAGAGGATGGTACTACTTCGGTCGAGCCGACCCATTCAGGCTGAATTCAGGCCAGTAAAAACTTCAGCGTGGCTCTACCACCTTCAAAATAATACATTAGAATCATTTTTAGATGTGTCTGTATGTTTGAACACGCATCACTGCTAAAGTACTGCGTTCATGATAAGAGCTCATAAAGAAAACCATAAAGCATATCTACGAGAATAACGTAGTCTTTGTTTCATTAATATCGGTCCACTCTTATCAAGAGTTATTGTAATTTTAATGACGACGTGACTTAAGTACGAGAGATAAGTAAATTAACTTAATACATTCATATGACTTTATTAATTGCTGTTTTTTTTTTACATAAGGTTTCACGCGGACGAAGTCGCGGCCACAACTAGTTCTTTTATATATATATAGATATAAAATAAAGCGGTGAAATAATTATATTTTATCTCTTCATGAAAATCCTACCGACTGTTTTTTTTCTTGTTTATATGTATTTATTTCTAATATTCTAGACTGCAACACATAAATTGTAAAATTTGTACGTTATAATAAGAAGTATGAAAGAAAATTACCTACTTCAAAATGTTCTTTTTTGTGTATTTCATATAGAACGATGAATTAAATGTAGTTACGTATATACATTTTTATGTTTTCAGGACGAAGTACCACAAGTCAGAGAAGCTTTTGCAGCGAAATTGCATAAAGGACTTTCAAAGGTAAAATTTATTCAATAAAAATAATGAATAAATCTATTTTTATTATTACCCTGTATTGTTATTTGATTTTTTTGTTTGGCAAATACACTATTGTTTTCATTTTCAATATCATAGACATAATCATTTGGTATTATAGGTGCGACAAACAGTGTAAAAAACTGAAGCTCAAAGTGGTAATAATAACACATTACCTTAATACTAATTGTTTAAAATAATGCTCATCCCATGAGTAAGGTCTACTACATCTTATATTAGTTTGTCTATTTATCCATCTGCCAGTTTAAGACTTATATTTTGTCCTGATTGCGGATTATTAAAATGTCGCAATAAAACGCAACTGCCGTCTTTTATTTGGACAGCAGAATTAATGGTAATTTAGTTTTTTTTTTTTTTTGTATCACGGCAAAATGACTGCACTGTGCCTGATGGTAAGCATAGTACAATCCAAAAACAATGGCGACCACCGAGTGACACACTATCCATCGCCGGTCGCCACTGTCATGCCGGCCTGCGAAATGCTGGATATGCACAGGCTGATCCCGAAACGCGACCCGCAGAAGCGAATCACTATGACGGGCTTTTTCGCCATATACATGGTGGTTGCGGTCGGGTTGTAAAACCCTACCACCTCGCTTTCGCCATTGCCTCGTTCGTTATTCAGCCGGGTGCACCACGTGCAGCTGAGGTTGGCTTGAGTGTCTCAAGTGTTAGATGTTATTCGACACCCCTTACACCCTTTCTTTGCAGAACACATTAAAGACGAAATTATGATTATGGTGTTAATTGTCTATTGTCAGTTATTATTATTGTCAATGACATTTATCGAAAGGAACTGTCGTAATTTGCAATATTAAGTTTTATATACTGGGTGACTGGTTACTCATTAGCAATATTTTTACAGGTCACTCAGTACTTGATACTTGTTCTAAATCAATTTAAAAAATAGGTGCTTAATATTTGACCTAATTATCTAGAAAATACAAAAATTGTAGTCAATCCTCTACCCGTCTATGTTAAAGCACAGTCAGTGATCGTTGCTTGTAGTAAAAGCGAAGTGAAAGTGAAGCAAGCCAACTAACAAAGTATAATTTTTCGAAATTTGAACAAACAAAAGGGTTTATTGTCCCTTTTACTATCGAAGGTTATAAAATCCGGGACGCCGCTAGTAGGTTTTGTCACCGGTTATTAAACCTAGGATTATTTAAGTTTGTACCCAAACTTTCGAGTCATAGAAAAAAACTTTAACTAAAGTTTTCTTTGTTGTTTACTAGTATTTGTTCTGATATTATTATTTCATATGTTAAATGTGACCATGAACTATCATATGATTGAAGGTTGTCACTCTTTAAACAGTCACAGTGTATATTCGGACGGTCTACTGCCCGAAGTATCAAATCAAAAGCCGGGTAATGATAATTAATTATACGATTGTAAGTGAAGTGAATATTTATGTTCCAGGGTATACCGAATAAATGTCTCCCGTTGGACTTCATGGGAATGTACGCGTTGGCGGGACGCGAGCCCGACAAGCGCGTGCGCAGCCTCGTTCGTCAGTACATGCTCGCCGATGTCGTACGCCGCAGGGAGTACATCAGGAACATCACCGTCGGTACCAAAGGTAACTGAACCATACACAAGACATTTCTTTATATAAGGCACATTTTGTCGAAAAAAACGACCCTCGTGCCGTCACGGAAAACGGCATGACGCTCTCTTGTGCCGTCACGATCTCCTTACATTACCGCTCTCGACTCCTACTTCAAGAACATCACCATCGCTACCAAAGGTGACTTCACCATGCACAAGACATTTTCTTTTATGTGAAACTTCTATTGGCACGTCTCGTTGGAAAAAAGGCCGGCAACGCACTTGTGACTCCTCCGGTGTTGCTAGTGTCTATGAACGGCGGTGATCACTTGCCGTCGGGTGACCCGTCTGTTCGTTTGCCTCTTAAAATATATATTTAAAAAAAAAACGATCCGTGTGCCGTCACGGGAAACGGCATGAGGCTCTTTTATGCCGTCACGTTCCCCTACGTCACCGCTCTCGACTCCCTAGTGTGTGTGCGCGCGCGTGTTATTATACACTTCGTTTCTTCTTTGTGTGAACTACCTATTTATTTCTATAATTAACTTAATGTTTCGCGTTTCCCGGGCGTCCCGTGACAGGCAACGTATTATTTTAATACTTTTAACTCATCTATTTTATCCACAAAAAATGATATCATTTTTTTTGTTTTCAGTCACTCTATACAAACACTATTATTAGTTTTCGATTTAAATATATGAATGCTGTTACGTCACAGGTTTAATGTTTGTGATCACAGAGTAATATAAATGAATTATGTTATAATATCGACCCCTGCACGACCCCTCGTTGAAATCAATCGCTACTTTTGGTTGTGAAGTTATACTTCGTGTGGTGCGTTAGGAAAAAATGATGAAAGTAATTTTTTACGATGCGCGCGCACACCGTCACGGAAAACCGACACCCTGAAGTTAGCTATAGGCAACTTTGTTGTTAGTGTCGTTTTCTCTACAAACGTAGAATAAGTCGAAAGATAAAAATTTTAAAAGATTTTTATCTTGTTACGCCAAAGAAGTACAACTTCTAACGCGTGTACATAAGTACACACACACACTTTTTTTTCTATAATATGTCATTGCCCGTGACGTCTTTACATTTCTTTATAGTATTGGCAAATATATATGTAGAAAGAGAAGAAGAAAAGAGAATTATTTACGATACAAACTCTTAGTTCGCGCATATTGATTTATTCTTTAAACGAAATTCAATAGAAGAGAGATTAAAACTAATTTCTCAAGAAGGGACGTTCATTTGCCTTGATTAATGAATATTTATAGATATAATTTACTAGAAAATTCTACTTATATGTGTATATCGGTCCAGTGGAGCGAGCGGTGTCACAGCTGCCACACATCCTGCCGGACTACATGCTCGTGTTCGCGGTGCCGGTGCTCACTCACGACCCCGCCTTCACTGCCTACGACAACGTCGTGCAACTTAAGGTATATACATGTCTAATAATCACATTACCCTAATTCCCCCTCCTCCCCATTTCCCTGTCTCCATTTCAAATTTTCCCTTCCTCATTCTCAATTCCCCATTCCCAATTCCCCTCTTCCCCTCTTCCCATTCCCATACCCATATCTCCCCTCCCATAATCAAGTGGCCATCGACAGATATCTCTTAATTAATTAGTTTTAGTTTTTGGTGGGATCTTAGTCTATCGTATAGTGACTTTTTATATTTTATCCATAACTAGAGGACTGGCGAACGTTATCCCGCCCTGATAATAAAAAAAAATCTTGACAAATTATATATCTAAACGTTCCTCATGAATTACTTTATCTACTGATGAAAACCGGATGAAAATCCGTTCAGTACTTTTTGAGTTTATCGCGAACAGACAGACAGACAGACGTGGCAGAGCACTTTGTTTCATAATATGTAGTGATAGGAGCGTCCTACCTTACAATAAAACGCATATTTTTGTTTTTATTCAGTTGTCATGTCATGAAAACCACTTTAATAGTAACTTAACTGTTGTCTGCGAATTCGTCGGCATTGAAAATATAGTCTTTGTCCATTGGTTTTTGGTCGCTTTGAATATAGCCCTAACTTTGGGCTAGCACGTAATATATTAGTTTAATAGATTTTTTAAAAGGATTATTACAGGAATGTAAAATTGCCATTTATCTATTATCCTTGTCTTGATGTTATAATAATAATATAATACGTATTTATACCTACATTTGTGTTCTACGAAACTATATTGTATTCCGGTGAAGCTGTTAAGACCTTGCTTGGTCAATAACGTAGTCAGTTCGAAAAAATAAAATAAAAAAATAAACTATATTCGGAGCGGTCAAAAAGTTTGGCTCGAACTGTAGTATTGTTGGTTCATAGGATCTATGTTGTTCATCTGGCTTTATTCTGGATTTTGCTCATTGTAATCTTGCCACTACTGATTAAGGATTGTGTAGAATTAGTATATAAAGAAGTGTAATAATATAATACTTTCAACAGTTTCATAGATTTACATATTGTTTCTCGTACAAATATGAGACAGTACTATTTTATTTATTATTAGAGATTAAAGTATATTTTTCTTTTCATTATCAGGTGATAAAGAATTGCCTATGGTTCATTCTGGAACCCCTCATCACCCGCAACGACTTCTACTGCTACGGTTTCTACAAGAGTCTCGTGGAACGGATGAAACTGCACAAGGATGCCCTCAACGAGACAGATGACACTGTTAATTACGTAAGGAGATTATTTTAATTGAAGTAGTAATGAATAAGTATGTGATTTCATACAATTCGCTCAGTATATTATGACAGTGATAATGTAACGAGGAACGTAGCATGTAATTTTCTTTACACTTATATGTCTAATAACTAGTAACCCCTACTTACTTTTACGTATTATATCATCTTCATCATTAAATTTTGCATTTATGTCCGATGTACAGAAAAGAATATAGGTTAACTGTATTCACGAATATCTTAAAGGACCCGGGACAACCCGGTTTATCCCTCAATCCGGTATTTCCATATCTCCGTACAACATGGCTGTTGTTACTGGTTGCTATCTTATAGTGCACCGTCACATACCCGTACATACAATTATTATTGAAATGTTTATAATACAAATGGAAGACCAAACACACTAAAAAAGAATCCCCACAGTGAACAGTCCCATAACAAGTTGAGACGTAAACTGAGGACAGAGCCTGGTATCGCATTTTACCTACATGTGAGAAATATTATAATGCTTGGGCAGTGCCTTTTATTAAAAGAAAAATGTGTTGTTGCGGAGGGATATATCAAATGTACAGTAACAGGAGCAAAGCCGCGCGGGTGCTTGTATAATAAAAGTGCTGATACAAATTGCAGAAGCTGTGGGCGGTATGTGACCTCGCCATGTCTGTGATCTGGTCGCGCTCGCAGAACTTCGAGCTGCGCGAGTTCCCCTCCGACGCGCGTATCCCCACCATGTACTTCGCGCCGCAGCCCGACTACTTCGCCAACACGCGCGTCTTCCTGCCGCCCGAGTTACAGGTACAACCCTCTCATCCCCATTAACCCCCCACCAGAGCAACAACTACACCCCTCAAATCCTTCATCCCTCCGCCAGAGCTATAGATGCATCCCCCCTCCGTCAGAGCTAGAGGTACATCCCCACTCAACCCCTTCATCCCCCAGCCAGAGCTATAGGTACACCCCTCCACAACCCCTTCATCGCCCGTCAAAGCACTAGGTACAGCCCTCAGCTCCTTCATGCCTCCGCCAGAGCTAGAAGTACATCCCTCCTTCATCCCCCAGCTAAAGCTACAGGCACACTCCCTGCAATCCCTTCATCCCTCTGCCAGAGCGACAGTTACATTTCTCCTCCTTCAACCCATTCATCCCCCTGGCGGGTATAAACCCCCAGTCATTCCCCTTATTCCTCTCATACCCCACCAGAGCGACAGATACATCTCCATCCGCTCCACCTGCCAGAAGTATACTTACCCACTTCTTGGAACACATAGTTACTGTATTTTACCTGAGGGCAAATATAGTGCAGTAAAAAATAACATACCTATATATGTGCAGTTCATACGCGATAAAAGTGAATATAATAAAATATTTATATAAACGCATACCTAAACAATACACTTTTCCCAATACTTCGTAAATGCGCAAGCGCACACCCTCACGTGTACAAGGTTTGGCCCAGAGCAAGTATTAAGTAGTGCAATATAAGAGGACTGTGAATACAAGAAACATTGTATAATGTATTCTATCTCGTTCGCTCGCATGTTAAATCCTGCAAACGTATATGCTATCTCTTTTTTATATGGCTTTTTCGTGTCATCAAATTTCAAACTACAATGGGGCTAAAGAACCTGTCGATCGTAATAGACCGTTTTAGCGCACCCGCTGCATATTAGAAAACTAACTTCAACTGCGTGGATTAGTTAGTTACTTTGAGCTAACGTTAACTTTAACTCGCGAATTTGTTTACGTAGCTGTAAATATTTTTAAATAATACGTACGTTAACCCCGATTTTGAAATATTCTTTATTAGTGATCCGCTCCTATTGGTCTTAGCGTGATGATATATATAGCTTATAGCCTTCCTTAATAAATGAGCTGGCTAGCACTGAAAGAATCTTTCAAATCTGACCAATAGTTCCTGAGATTATCACGTTTAACCAAACAAACTCTTCAGTTTTATAACAGCACGAGCTCTAATTTGTCACGACGTTTTCCCGTCAACATAATCTCTGCTTCATTGTAAGAGTGTACAGCTGGGTATATATGTGTATGTTGTATGTGTATGTATGTGTGTATGCTGGGTTGTGGAAAATTGGCGCTAGTTTTTCACAGAAATTATATATTTTACATGAATTAATAATCTTCTATCAATGCCCAATTGCAATTCTGTAATTGTTGATTAACTCAAATAAACAACACACATTATAAATCACGTGTACTGAATCATTGTATAGAGAATACATTATTTTTTTAATATTTTGTTCTAGAGCGCCGCATACATGTGCTTTTGAGTCTAACTTTTTATTTTGATTATTTATATTAATAAAACTGCTTGTTTCGTGGTTCATGAAGGACTGACTTTTTTTCACATATTGCATAGATAATCCATAAAAAACCATAGTCTACACAGATTACCAGTCTACAATCCAACAAGAGAAAACTACTTATTACAATATATTTTGATATACTATTAATAATTAAACGTAATGGCGACTGTATATGAATGATGAATATTTATTTTATCTGTTTCTCAATAATTTTCGTTTCGTTTTCAGTTCCAACCGAAGAGGACGGCGCCGGTGGAGCCGGCTCCGCGCGGCAAGAAGCGACCTCGCCCGATCAACGAAAGGGAAAACACGAACGATGTCGAGGTAAATCACTTACTTTCTATGAAACAATGTGTTATGAAACCATTGAGTTAAATTGCTCATTTCTCACACAACAATATATCATGAAAAAATTGAGCTAAATTGTTCATATCTCACAAGATAATGTGTCATAAACCAATGGGGAGGTACACTGCTTATATATCCCGCTAGGTGGCGCATAGTCGTTGTTCTAGTGTATTGTCAAGCTCGTGTCAAATAATGACAGGCGGGGAACTTACAAGTAAAAGTGTGCAAATTGAACGTCCTATATGTCTAACATAGTCCTATAAAATACTAAAATATGACCTAGACCACAATTATATACCACTAGCACGTAAGAGTAAAATTAATTAAATATAAAATGTAATTGTTAAAAACAAGCTTTTACTATATAACGTATAATTGGATTAAAAGGAGTATAATAAGTTGAAGTTCCATTTGTCATATGTATGTAATACTTATACTAATAGATTATAAAATAAAAATGACACATTTTATAAATTAACTACAATGATGTATGAAAAACATTAACAATTTTTAAACAAAACTATGTAACCAATCAAATTGTCATGTAGATAAATGTATTATTACGATCATAGAGAAAAATTGAAGAATATAGATGTACAACGTATTGGTACATAAGTGGCACTGTCGATGGCGCAAAGTTTTAATTTTTTTTTTAACATTAGCGTCCGCCATTTTAAACTTTTCGTCGTAATTCAGAACCCGAAGGGTACGTACGATAAAAATATTTGACGTTGACAACTCGTTGACAAGCACCAATTATGCTAGCGCCATCTGAGATTAGCTTCGCCTGTGCCTCCCCATTGAGTTAAGTTGCTCATATGTCACACGATGATGTGTCATGAAACAATTGAGCTAAATTGCTCATTTCTCACACAACAATATATAATGAAAAAATTGAGTAAACTTGCTCATTTCTCACACGACAATATATAATGCAAAAATTGAGCTAATCTGCTCATGTCTTACATGACAATATATAGTGGAAAAAATTAAACTGAGTTGCTCATATCTCACACGAAATAATGTCTCATGAAAAGATTGAGCTAAATTGTGACACTATAATTTGTGATGAGCCAACTGAGTAAAGTTGCTCATTTCACACACACGATAATATATCATGAAACAATTGAGTTAAATTGCTCATTTCTCACACGACAATATATCATAAAAGAATCGACAACGGTGTTCATTAAATCCGAACTTAGATTGCAACCTGAGCCATATAGGAAAGTATTATCGAGACTCTCTCGCAGAGACTAGTAAAATAGAGTAGGTTAATTAGACGATTTTTTCATGTACATGTATATTTCTGTGATAATCGGGCGTGGAACCCTTAACCACACTATTTTCACTTCTCAGAATCGGATTTGTATAGAGAAAGCTCGTCTATTTTTGATTATCAATCCACTCCCTAGATGGCACTGTTATATAATTTTTTGGCAAGTTTGATAACAAAAGATGGTGGATGACAATTAATTTTGACATTTCAAACTGACAACTTTACGTATTTGTTACGAGAGTGTGCTCCCTTAAATTTTCTTGTCTCCCACAAACAATTTTATCTATGTCCGGATCTACTTATAAACATTGACTCCTGCATATACATACTTGGATTTAGATTTGCCTTACGATGAATATATTCATTACAAATAAAAATGATCAAAAACTTGTATACGATTTACGCAGTACCGCTGTATGCATAGATACATAGCTATAAATGTACATTTATAACCAACAATGTTAGTTCGAAACTACTATTATAGAGGCGCTGATTGGAAAGAACGAGTGTGAACTCTATTTATTAACGTACTCTGTGCCCTTAACGATTGTTACTGTTACCTTTGTTCTCCATTCTATCCCATTAGTTATTTCCAGTGTTTTCATTTATAATTGTTGTACACGTAACTGTCACATAGCTCGTAATATCCTGTCCTATAATACAGAGTTGTCCAATTTTAATGTAAAATTACAATCATTTAGATCATTGATAACGATTTTAATTGACCTAATTATACAAATAATTTATATATTGAAAATATAATTATTAATACTTTAAAAATAGTATTTTATTATGGCAATGGTTGTTGCAATAATGTTGAGATGGGTTTATAATTCCTTTTTCGGGATCTAGTTTTACTATTATTTTTAGAAGATTACTGTATCTGCAGTATGCAATATCTACTCATATAGCAATATATACTAGGGAACTATAACGGACAGCCCTGTTATTACAATGAAATCCCGATAAGTCGAATTTATCACAAATTGAATTATCTACTGTAACGTACATAAGTGTAAGTTTTAAATTACATAGGCGAAATAAATATTTTGTTTTTAATTTTTCGGTTCAAATTATCCTTAAAGTTGGTAACTTTCTTTTTTTAAGCTACACATTTAATTATTTTCAAACAACTTATTAGAATAAATGTAAATGACATGTTCCAAATACAGAGGTAAAATTAAAATGTCTCGTAGAGAATTAATAGTTATTTCGATTTATCGAGTGCTCAGTTTTCGAGTAATGGTGATATTGAATTGATACCGAGCTGTAGAGGTTTTCAACTTATCGAGAGTCGATTTATCAAGATATAGCGAGATTCGACTTATCGAGGTTCTACGGTATAATAGGAAAGTTTGAACTAATCCTATGCTTCCCAAAATCAACCCTCATTGTCTATGTTATTTTAGCTAATTGCACTGACTTGTCGGATTTTATTAAGCTTTCGGTCTCCATTAGCACCAAAACCCCATATTGTAAATCGGTTTATGTGTGTCTGTTACTACATATTGAGTCAATCTGTGAAGTTTTATTTGATTTCAAATCGCTTTGTCCAATCGACGGCACAGGTTAAAGTGTTTGTGTGTGTTTACAAGCTTACTGTGGGACGCTCTGGGACTATTGACGCTAAGGTAACACTATAGTATAGCTGGAAAATGACCTTATACGCCAAATAATTTATACGCTGCTTACATTTTGTGTGAAATTTTGCCAGTCGTTTACCCGAGTTTGTTTATATTTATTTTGTGTAATTTATTCAATGTATAAATTCGGTTTAAAAATTTTGATTATTTTGATTCAATATGTTTTGGTTTTTGTTTAATGCATGCAATTAGAATGAAATTGTGTCGTGGATTTTTGTCTTGTGTGTTGGTTATATCTCAAATTATGCATAATTGATGTGTGATGAATTTTTGTTTGCATGTCCTTGACTATTATCCCAATCCTAACTAATGTCGTAAAAGGAATATGTTCCATTGCTGTTATAAAACTGCCGTAACTCGAAAAAATCATTATGAATACAATGAAATACTGACTTCACGCTATCAACTGAAAATTCTTTGAAGCTGTGAATTTTTAATTGAAAATTAGACAAATAAGAGTACTTGGCTTTATAATGTATTGTACATTATAAACGTCTTCACCTGATCGCTCTTTCTTGAAACTAAAAATGATATAATACTAGCGTGCCCAGCGGACCTTGATAATAAAAAAAAATGCTAAAAGTCAACCGCAGCGCCGCCTATCGGGTCCAATTGTAAATCTAAACCATTCTTGGATCCACTTTAGGAGGAGTACAGTCACATACACACACGTACAGAAGAAATTTATTATATATAAAGATTAGTGGAGTTAAAAGTTGATTAGAGTGCTATTTCTCGCTTTCAGTTTAGAGATTTTTTTATAACTGTTTCACTGGCGGTTATCACTTTTAATAATTCAATAATAATTAATAACTAATAATATAAAAATAAAAATAATAAATAATCAACAATAATAATTCAATAAAATACTCAATTGACGCAATTTTCGAGTTACGACAGTTTTATAATAGCAGTATGTTTGTTTGTTACGCTTTTACGTCCTGTAACTATATCGATCAACGTGAATTTTTTTGTGTACATATTTTGTATATAAAAATGGACATTGGACACCTTTTATATAGACAAAAGTGCTGTATCTGAGGAATAGGCTAAATTTACGTTGATACGAGCGAAACCGCGAGCAAAAGTTAGTGGATATTAAAACAATGATCGCGTCGTTGTACTTTATTAGTATTCGAGAAAAAAAGTTTATTTAAAGTAAAAAGGTTTTAAACTCATTGAAGAGTGAACGAGCGTAAACCGTGACGCTCGGGTTAGTGACGCATTGTGACGTGTATACTCGACTTCTGTCGTCATCAATCGTGTTGATACCGTCTGATAAGGAGGTCATCCTTCTAATAAATAATCGGTGATACATTTCAAGTGTATATATTGCGTTTATTTAAGTATTGCTATTATTTATTTACATATAAACATTAAGAAATCGGTGTAAACTTTAATGTACGCGTTTATAAGTTTTCACTTCTATCGTGCGGTCATGAATTCACACCCACTCTTTTAAATGCAGTTTGTTACGTTAGTCGTTTACAAAATAATTCTCGCGTGTGTACTGATATCGCTTTGAGCTTTAGTGTTATTTCGACGATTTTGCATGCATTTGTTATTGTGAATTTTCTATGACCTACTTTTTGCGGCCATAACCACTAAAAAATACGTATATAATAAGATTGACGTGTGAGAAGTAAACTAAAATTATCTGGCGATTTTCGTTAGTTTTCGCTATTATAGAGATCAACTTCCCAAAGTACTATCTATGGCCCTAACGTTTTTGAGATAACTGAAAAAAAGTCTATTCTAACCAAAGCGAGACAAACAAGCAAGATGGCGAACATTCAGCGACCGCGGTTAATCAGTTATCTCAAAAACGTTAGGGCCATAGATAGTGGGTCACCTGCTGTTAAGTCATCACCACCGTCTATGGACATTAACAACATCAGAGGAGTCGCAAGTGCGTTGCCACCCTTTGGGGAATGGATTAGGGGAGGGGAGGTGGGCCTCCGGCACTCTCACTGACCCAACGAAACGCAACAATGGCAAGCACTGTTACTTCACGTCGGTTTACTATGAGAGGGTGGTACTACCCCGGACGAGCCGACCCATTCATGCTGAAATCAGTAATAGTTTCAGCATGGCAATAAATAATCAACAATAATAATTCAATAAAATACTCAATTGACGCAATTTTCGAGTTACGACAGTTTTATAATAGCAGTATGTTTGTTTGTTACGCTTTTACGTCCTGTAACTATATCGATCAACGTGAATTTTTTTGTGTACATATTTTGTATATAAAAATGGACATTGGACACCTTTTATATAGACAAAAGTGCTGTATCTGAGGAATAGGCTAAATTTACGTTGATACGAGCGAAACCGCGAGCAAAAGTTAGTGGATATTAAAACAATGATCGCGTCGTTGTACTTTATTAGTATTCGAGAAAAAAAGTTTATTTAAAGTAAAAAGGTTTTAAACTCATTGAAGAGTGAACGAGCGTAAACCGTGACGCTCGGGTTAGTGACGCATTGTGACGTGTATACTCGACTTCTGTCGTCATCAATCGTGTTGATACCGTCTGATAAGGAGGTCATCCTTCTAATAAATAATCGGTGATACATTTCAAGTGTATATATTGCGTTTATTTAAGTATTGCTATTATTTATTTACATATAAACATTAAGAAATCGGTGTAAACTTTAATGTACGCGTTTATAAGTTTTCACTTCTATCGTGCGGTCATGAATTCACACCCACTCTTTTAAATGCAGTTTGTTACGTTAGTCGTTTACAAAATAATTCTCGCGTGTGTACTGATATCGCTTTGAGCTTTAGTGTTATTTCGACGATTTTGCATGCATTTGTTATTGTGAATTTTCTATGACCTACTTTTTGCGGCCATAACCACTAAAAAATACGTATATAATAAGATTGACGTGTGAGAAGTAAACTAAAATTATCTGGCGATTTTCGTTAGTTTTCGCTATTATAGAGATCAACTTCCCAAAGTACTATCTATGGCCCTAACGTTTTTGAGATAACTGATTAACCGCGGTCGCTGAATGTTCGCCATCTTGCTTGTTTGTCTCGCTTTGGTTAGAATAGACTTTTTTTTTAAATGTCATAAGTGGCAAACGAACAGATGGGTGGGTCACCTGCTGTTAAGTCATCACCACCGTCTATGGACATTAACAACATCAGAGGAGTCGCAAGTGCGTTGCCACCCTTTGGGGAATGGATTAGGGGAGGGGAGGTGGGCCTCCGGCACTCTCACTGACCCAACGAAACGCAACAATGGCAAGCACTGTTACTTCACGTCGGTTTACTATGAGAGGGTGGTACTACCCCGGACGAGCCGACCCATTCATGCTGAAATCAGTAATAGTTTCAGCATGGCTCTACCACCATTAGAAAAAGATTAGACTTGCGAAAAAGGATAACGCGAACCTGCCTTGGGCGAGCGCGATGTATTAAATAAATACGAAGCCTTTTTAAAGCAAGTATTTAATACGTATTTAACTTTTTTATAATAACACCGTTAAAGTTTAAGAGTAAAATGAATAAAACTATTTTCAATGTATTGGTAGCAACCTAAAACCATGATGAATATTATGTGATATTCGTTTTTAGATACTTTCATACTAACAGTATGTTATTATTATACGGGTGTCGAATTAAATCCCCGGTGGCATATCGTACACCATTATCATACCTTCTGAGATACGCTCAAAAAGAGAATATTAGAAGAATTACGTAGTCCGGTGAAGCTTGGGGGTGTAAGGGGTGTCAAATAACATCATAAGACTTGAGACACCCAAGCCAACCTCACCTGCACGTGGTGCACCCTGCTGAGTAACGAACGAGGCAATGGCGAAAGCGGGGTGGTAGGGTTTTACATACTGACTGGGTCACAACCACCATGTATATGGCGAAAAAGCCCGTCATAGTGATTCGCTTCCGCGGGTCGCGTTTCGGGATCAGCCTGTGCATATCCAGCTATTCGCAGGCCGGCATGGCAGCGGCGACCAGCGATGGATAGTGTGTCACTCGGTGGTCGCCGTTGTTTTTGGACTGTACTGTGCTTACCATCAGGCAAAGTGCAGTCACTTTGCCGTGCTACAATAAAAAAAAAAAAGCTGTTAAGACCTTGCTATGTCAATACCGTAGTCAGTTCGGAAAAAAAAAGAAAAGGAAGAATTACGTTTAGTGTTTCGCTCTTAAAATTTGATCTTGTATGCTGCCGCTTTCCCGAAATATATAATGCGCTTTTGTTTAAATTTAGGGATAAATCTATACATATAATAAAAATGTAAATATAAAGTGTCTGTTAATTTCCGATTTTCGTGAAAATAATTGTTGCAGGTATCTAGAGGAATAAGTAATAGAATACATTTCAATCATTTTTGGAAATGTCTGTCTGTTTGTATGAACACGCATCACTGCTAAAGTTCACAATAGAAACTCATATAAGAAATTTTTTGCATATTCTCGGGAGTAACTGAGTCTTTGTTTCATTAAAATCGGTCCACTCTATCAACAGTTATTGTAATTTTAATGGCGCTGCGACTTAACTATGAGAGAAAAGTACTAAATATACTAAATACGTTCGTATGATTTTATTAGCCATTGTTTTGTACACATCAGGTTCCACGTGAACGAAGACACGGGCACAGCCAGTAAATAATAAGATATTAAATACATTACGTTTTCAATTCGATATATTCTTTTGTGTATCTTTAATATAAACTAGAAAAAAAATAATTAAATGTTTAATTTACTTAAATTTTTGTTTGTTTTAATAATGTCTTTCTCATTTATATCTTATACATGTTGTGTTCACATTTAGCAGGGTTCATATCCATTTTTGTTTATCGAACTCAGTTTTGTCGACCTTAAAAATCTATACTAATATTATAAATAGTTAAAGTTTGTTTTTTTTTTTTTATGTCATAGGTGGCAAACGAACATGTGGGTCACCTGCTGTTAAGTGATCACCACCATCCATGGACACTAACAACCCCAGAGGAGTCGCAAGTGCGTTGCCATCTTTCGGAGGGAAAGGTTAGGGGAGGGAAAGGGAGAGGAGAGGGGAGGGGAGATGGGTCTCCAGCGCTCTCACTGACCGAGCGAAACGCAACAATGCAAGCACTGTTACTTCACGTCGGTTTTCTATGAAAGGGTGGTACTACCCCGGGCGAGCCGACCCATTCATGCTGAAATCAATAATAGTTTCAGCGTGGCTCTACCACCATCATTTTGTGAGGTTATAGAGGGTAATATCTGGATGTACTAAAACAATATTGACAATTCTTTTACCAATAAAAGTCACGTAATTTGTGAGTGTCATAGGCATCAATGAAGAATGATTCAAAATGTTATTTTTCTTCCTTTTGAGAGTTCCCGCTGCATGTTAACATTAGCTCAAAGTAACGCCACGCGGACGAAGTTGCGGGGTGAAGCTAGTAAATAAATAAATAAATAAATAAAGATGTTTTCCAGGTGAATGATTACAGGCGTGTCGAGTTGTTGTAATAATGTGTTTGTTAGAGTTAATTAATTTTGAATGATCGTTTCCAGCCATCCGAAGCGTCGGACACGCAGATACAGCTGCCGGGGCTCGAGCAGCCGCCGGAGACGGAGCTCGACGAGCCGACGCAAGCCAAGCGGATGAGCGAGTGAACCTCTCTGCTTACACCTCGATATATCAATACGTATCCTCGTCAACTGACTTACCAATACCGGCTATAGACTCTACGAAATGGACGGGAACGGACACTAAAACCGTTTATTTACCTTTTAACATGTCCCGTGCCACGTGTACCACCTGTGGTACACGTTAAACTTGGTCTTTAGGCCACATGTACCACCGTTGGTACATGTTAAGCTTGAACTTTAGGCCACGTGTACCAACAGCGGTACACGATTTCATAACCAATGAAAATTAAAGAATTACTTACGTCGTGTTATGTATGATGTTGTAATGTAATATTGTATGATAATACTTATATTTTTTGTCAAAATATTAAATGGTCTATAGGACATGTCAAGCAAAAATGGCTCGGTATGCAATGTGTTAACCGACTTCAAACAGAAGTGTCTCAATTTTGTTTTCTTTGTTTGACAGTTGTGTCGCATTCTGAGATCGGTATGCAGTAACCAAACGAGGTAATAGAGGGTTTCTGGATCCGACCATGTCGCTAATCCATCGTGCACGTTGTCATAAGCCAGTCACAGTGACTCCCTTTTACTGCGTGTCGTGTATATCCAGCCGTAGAGACATGTAGAGATCGGCATGACGGTGGCGACCGCCAATGGATCGTATACAAGTCGGTGGTCGCCGATTTTTTTAATTAACCAACTTTGAAAAGGATGTACTCGATTCGGTGGTTTTTTTTTACAACCAATCCTCCATATTACTGCCATTATCGAGTAGGTTATAATATAACAAGTGTCTTGTGATAATTTCAATGTTCTAACAAGTTGGTGGCCCCCTTGTTAGAACTTTCCAGGGAGTTTTTGTGGCATGGTCCGTGGTGTTATTTCCCATCCACTTGTGCACAATAATCGAACTATATTACATAAAACACCAACAATTTAACACAATATAGAGTCAAGTAACACAAGATTATGAATAAAAAATAAAATCCACTACAGGACACACTAAAATCCCGCCAAACACTCCTTTTCACTTAGCTGATTTAAAAAGTGGATATTTAAAAGAAGGTCCCATTTGAATTTCACTAGCATTGGATTTGGATGTCGAAGATAACTCTTAAAAAATCGTATATAAATTGCATAGTAATTGATTTATTGGTTGGGTTATGACCACCTAAGTGTAGATAGGTCAAAGCTGTTCTAGAGTATTCTTTTTGGAATAGATTTTTTTGAAGTCGGTTTTATATTTTGTCTCTCAATAAACACTACGTTATCATCTAAAAGTGTTTATAAATCAGCAACAAATGTGTATTTATATGTATGTAGTTCCAATAACGCTACGAAGTTCGTATAAATATCTAGCATTTCCTTGAAATGAGATTTCTGATCGATAATAAAATATATATTGTCATTATACCAGGTGAAAGGTTAGACACTCGCAGTACTCTAGGGTATTACACTTCGTGGTCACATTTAACACATAAAATAATAATATCAAAACAAATACTAATTACCAACAAAGAGATCCTTAGGTAAAGTTTGTTCTAAGAATTTCAAAAGTATGGATAATAACTTAAATAAACGTTGGTTGAATGACCAGTGCGAGCGACGACCCTGAGTTAATAAGCTTCGATAATAAAACGGCCAATAAACCCTTTTGTTTGTTCAAACTTCGAAAAATTATCCTTTGTTAGTTCGTTTTGGCTTCACTTTGATTTCACCCGATGGTCATTGACACTGTGCTTCAACATATACGCTTAGAGGATTGAGTATAATATTTGTATGTTTCTAGATAATTAGGTCGAATATTAAACACCTATTTTTTTATTGATTTACAACGACAATCGAGTGCAGCCCTTTATAAATATTGCTACTGTCTAAATATTCACCTGGTATATGGGTAGAATTTCAATCTGCCACGATGTAGGAGAGAATATTCTCATGAAAAATGTGAAATACTAAATGCATTTCGTTGTACGTAATTGATTCTAATCAAACCAATAACCATCTCTTCAGTATTTTGAATATATTTCAGATTTAATACCTTTGGTTATTTCTCAGCAGCAGTGCTAATTTTAATAATATAACCGGGTAATAAGCTGCGATGATTGGTATTATTGTTTATAATTATTTTACGAATGATTATTAATAAATCAATTTATGAGTTCAAATATGGAGCTTATGTTTTTATAATGTCGATTATTATCGCGCACAATTGAATTATGTTTAAAATTCAATTGTTTGAACAACAAAAGTGGAATCAATTTTGTAATCTAACGATTGTTATTGTAATAAATTCAGAAAAACAATATTCATAAAGGAAAGATGTATCGGTTATTGTAATATTTACTAGCACTATGAAATAATATATTTACTTGTGGAATAGATAACTGATGTATTGTTCGTTTTGTTACATTTCTGGGTAAAAGTTCTATTTCTCAATAGATACAAGTCCCATTTCTGAATAAATACGAAATCCTATTTATCTGTAAATACGAGTCCCATGTCTGGACAAATACGCGTCCCATTTCTGAATAAATACGGAATCCTATTTCTCTGTAAATACGAGTCCTATTTCTGGATAAATATGCGTCCCATTTCTGAATAAATACGGAATCCTATTTCTCTGTGAATACGAGGTCCCATTTCTGGACAAATACGCGTCCCATTTCTGAATAAATACGGAATCCTATTTCTCTGTAAATACGAGTCTTATTTCTGGATAAATACGCTTCCCATTTCTCGTTAAATACGAGTGCTACCTTCTTGTGGTATGCTTTATTTACTAAGTCTTCGAATTGAAACTATTATAAAGAGGGACGGGATGGGATATCATTCTTTTTTTTTTATCTCAACCGTAAGGTATTTTTTGAGATATTTGTAAAATAAATTGGGTAAAATCGTGAGCTGGTACCAAGTAAATACCAATTTGTCAATGCGTGTCTATCAAAGATCGAATATACGAATATTGCAATCAAAAAGGGATTCGATGAAAAATAAATATCTTCAAATAGTTTGCACTATATACGTTGCAATTATTATTTCCATAAATTTAATTATGTATGAATTTTATATTATACAACATTAAATCGAATTGAATTGTGTGAACTATTATTTTGTGACATATTTTACAGTGTTTTATTCACTTTAATATAATTATGTCGTGATTATTTGCTTCTCTTTATGAAGAATAATTTTATGAGAACGAGAAATTTCCAGAAGTTTCTTGAAACAATTTTGGACTATCATAACCGTTTTTTTTTTAATTATTCGATGTCGTGACGACGTTAACGGATCTAGGATTAGAGAGAAGAGTCTGTATTATAGGTTTTTTTTTTTAAATAATCGATAAGTTTCAGTAATCGTAATGTTTGTTTGCTCGCGTTGTTTTTAAGTTTTTTTTTTTTCTATTTAATTAATTATTTTCGGCCGGTCGATTTGTCATTTCCATCGTGCTATTTTTTTCTTTGTTTTTTTTTTTAATGTATAGTTAGGACCATATACGTGTCAGGTCAAGTTTTAATTCTGACATATTTTATCACGTATGTACGGTCGTTGTAGCGATTTGTTTTTTAAGGTAAGTGTCTGATGTTGGTAAAGCAACCGGTTTGATCCGTTCTTGCGTCTAACATCGCCTATTCCTGAGGTTATTTCCCAATTTTTACCAGTTTCCATGTTCAAAACCGTTTATTTTTTCTCATGTCTTCAATTAAAGAGATTATTGTAAAACAATATTTCTTGAAGACCGATCTTTTATAGACATATAAACAAGGGTGTTCCTCAGAAATGGGACACTATTATAGATTTATCGTATATGTATGTGTCGACTAAAGTAATTTCTCGTGATACTAAGGTAAAAATATCAATTTATTTGTGTTTCTCGGGTATCGAACTACAGTTTTAGAAGGTCAACATTTTTGTATCGATGTTATATAATTACGTATAAAGATTATCGATGTCGATATAAACTTATGTATCGATAAATGTATGTTCCTTTGTTCAATAATTATGTTGCCTTTTAATGGTTGATTATTTTATTCATTATATTAATACTTGCAATTCATTAACTGTTGACATTTGAGAATATATAAATTTTGTAGTTTAAGTATCGATATATTAAAAAAAAATATTTACGACGAATCCTGACCTGAGTTTGAACCTCACACCTGATTCGATGTCCACGAATTTTAGACCCGAACGTTATTGTTCTATACTTTAAAATATAAACTATATTATATATAAAATAAATTCTTTTGTAAGTGTACCAAAAAATGTCTGAAAATGTACATGCGATTGTCGCACTGCGGCCGCGCGGTGATGATTCTCTGTAGTTATGTATTAAATTAAAATAAATAAATAAATATGCAGTTTTTGTGTCCACTTTTTTATCACTTCTCTTATATACTTATATGCAAATATCTATAGTTTTTTTTACATAATATATCCTTAACTGTGGCCCCAAACTAGGCAATAACTGTCTCATGGAAGCTTAATGCCTGATTACAAATTGCCTTTAATTGATGGTGGCGCTTATTGAGTTTATAATAACTTAGAGGAAATTACATTTTAAGAATTAAAGTTACACAACGAAGAAACAAAAGATATATATTAACTGGGGAAATGTTAAAGTGTGTGTGTAAAAGTCAATGAGTATGTGTCTGCTCGTATGATTGATATGTATAATTCTTGGAATAATAATATAGTACTATAAATAAATTTTCCATCTGTTCATAGGAAATGTTATGAAGTCATTATTTGTCCTGTCCTGTCAGTATATATACGTCAATATTCAAGTATTACGTAAGCACTAAAGAAGGGGGTCTTTGTAATCTGGTGAAGTTGTTAAGACCTTGCCAGGTCAATAGCGTAGTCAGTTCGAGGAAAAAGGGGTCTTTGATTTGCTTATTTTCGATGACAGGGACGGGTCTGGATGGTAATTAGCGTCAGCAATATTTATTTACTTTTTCGAATTTTCTGTAAAACTTAGAGTCGATGGTCTTTGTAGTCCGGTGAAGTTGTTAAGACCTTACCAGGTCAATAGCGTAGTCAGTTCGAGGAAAAAGGGGTCTTTGATTTGCTTATTTTCGATGACAGGGACGGGTCTGGATGGTAATTAGGTCATCAATAATAATAATAATAAAACTTTATTGCACACACGTTGAAAATATACAAAATTAGTCATCAGTTTACAATATGTGTACAGTTAGGCGGCCTTATCGCTTAGAGCGTTCTCTTCCAGGCAAACCTGAGGAGACATTTTATTTTCATAACTACCGGGTGGCAATATAAAAAGACAAAAAAAAATACAAAAACTATAGATAAAAGTAAAAAAAAAAGAAATAACGCAATACAATAGTTATATTGCGACAGCGAGAGGTAATGCCGGTGGAGATATTTTTTAAATAACGTCAAGGATCTTGCCTGCCTAATATCACAAGGGAGTGCGTTCTATAGGGGTGTACAGCTTGAACCGCAAATGATTTACTATAAAATTTAGTGTGACAGATAGGGAATTTGAGTATATGTTGAGAGCATTATTTACTTACTTTGTAAAACTTGGTCTATTTTGATTTGATTACATATGGTAACCCTACTTGTCTATGCTTGAAAGCGAAACATATTTAGGGATTCATAAAAACACGTTGTGAATCTACCTTCACTCGCTCATACAAGGAGGTGTATTACGACGCGCTATTTTAATTTGTTGAAATCTTTTTAAAGTATCGATAGTTCCTATTAAGCACACTCGGGCACAAATTGATCACCACCAAAGTATTTTTCATATCTCAATATAATAAAGTTTGGGTATTGGTGTAACCGCGGCGAATAAGCAAACATTTTAATCCATATAGAACAGGGAGTCCAATTCCACGATCACTAGTGGGTAATAGCTGAGCGGCATACATTGATACCATTAGATCATGCTGATATCAAATTAATTTCCAGTATGCTAGGACAACTGTAAGTCGTTGGATATTCTGGGCTAATATATATCCAGGTGGACCCCCAGGGGTCTACGTTGGCGTAACGAAAAAATGCGGTTTCACAATTCGTAAGCGGGGTCCGCGAAAGTTTATCTACTTTCGATAGTGAAGAACTAAAATGTTGGCTTGACTTCATCTATCAATGTAAGCAAAAAATATTTTAAGAAGCTCAGCGACTCTTGTAAAAACTTGCATATTCCACATTTAGTACTACAACTCGAGACTTGCAAATTTTCATAGACCTAATCTTCACATTTTTTGTCGAGTTTTGGGAATATAGTAGAAATGTAACTGCAGGTGGTTCACCAGGAACCAGCTAAATTTTGAAGATGGTCTATGAGAAAAAAGGTCTGGGAATCTCTGGTATAGATCATCCACCACTGATGCTCATGCTCAAGATTTGGAGACGCTTGTCGGCTTTGAAGAGTTTCAACTGTTAGCTAAAACTGACCTTGGATTTTTAAAACCAGTGGTGATCATGACTGTTGATAGAGGGCCAGATGAAAAAGTAATAGGGTTTATTATAGAACACTTTAAGCGATATGATCTGGACGCATTGTGTATAGCAGGGTTACACAAAGTGGGGTACGCGGGCCCTCGGGCGTTCGCCATTAGATGGTAGGGGGTTCGCGAGAAGATATTACGTAATTACAGATATTGATAATGATACAGATGGCCGGATTTGTATTCCCATATTGGTCACGAACGAGAGTATAAATTCCAGTTTGATTATTAAGCAACAGGAGTTATTATTAGAAATGTCCATAGATAAAACTTTTCAAGATCATGTAAATAGGGTGTCTGATAGATTTTTGGGCTGTTAGACAGGAGAGTATCCCGAACTCTCACGTGAATTTCCTGTTACCTTTTTCTACAACATACTTCTGTCATTACGCCAGGTCATGATAAAAACGAATTACAGAAATCGACTTGATACCGAGTCAGAATTAAGGTTAAAATTACTTCTAAAATGGATTCAATATACCTATAATACCGTGGTGTGTCACCAATTTAAATTAGTAAATGTATGAGGACTCCCAAAAAATCGTTGGTACACGTCGGGGTTTGAACCAGCGTACATCGAATCGATATTCCACCGGTGAAACCACTATAAAGCAACACGACTTTTTTGGGGTAGTGTGTAATCGAAAATAGATGCATTTAATTATTAACTGTTATTAGTATAGAACTTCAACTGTTGGATTTTTTTACATGAAATGAAACAGTTCTCTTTAACGCTAGTTTTTCTAAATGGTTTGCGTATTCGTAAACTACGATTAGTCATATTCGAGATTACATTGTTCTCATGAGACATCTAATTGGTTAGCAGTTTATGTCGATGACAATAACCACCGAACAGTACTAGAAATTTTACTGATATTATTATGATTTTGGCTCCCCTCGAAATTGCCTTCTGAGTTTGCTCTCCCATTGAATTGGGGCCTATCGGGAATACATAAAAGAAAACAAAAACAAACTGAACAAATTTATTTATTCTATTATAAACTTGGAGTATAACCATCCACATTAAATTAATTACAATAAAATACAGTCACCTATTTATAGTGATAAGGTTAAACCTTTTCCAGTAAATAAAAAAACCGGTTGTTACAAGTACCATAATTAACCTTATACCGATTTGAAACAAAAATGGTGCGGTACGAAAGCGTAACTGAACATCTCGTTAACTTGTTGAAATTTCTAGACGCGGATAGTTTACAAGTATCAACAATCAATTTCAAAATAATTCTATTAGTACAATGAAGGCCGCCAAAATTATGATTTTTGCCTGCAACAAATAATATCACAGTGTCAACATCAATTTCAAGAGAAACAAACATTATAACTCTCGTTATGGTTGAATTCTACGAAGTAATTAATTTACTAGCTTTCCCAAATCATAAACTGTACTTAACAATTTTATGTGATAAAAATAAACAGGATGTGGCGTAAAGAAACACAATGGAAGTGAACTTTTGTATTACAGGGAAACATTAATTTAAAAAATACAACAAAAAGTCAAAGTCACGTTGTTTGAGTTCGGTGATCGGACGAGAACTTGTGTTTTAAATACTTCCCGACACCGTGTTTAACCGCACCACTTTTCGTCACACAAAAAAGTTGCGGATCAGAATTTCAAAGCCTCATAAAGAGTTTCATTTGAAAAATATAAACTTAATTGCTACTCAGGATTCCCAATTTTAGGTACAAATATGGCGTCGTTTGATAAATCTAACATCAAATTAAGATAATTAACTTCAATCATGAGTTTATGTTAAGAAAATATTACAGATTTTATGTTCTGTGGAGAAACTGCCATAGTTTTTGCTTTTGTGTTATTAATTTTAAGTTCCGAATTTCGTATATTTTATATGGAGCATACTTCGATCAACAATAACTAGATAAAGGGTCACGTACAAAATCGAAGCTAAATCCGGTTCGCGTAAATATATACTTATGTGTAGCTATATACTTACTACAAAAGGGAGCAAAAAGTTTAAGTTCAACCTAATTACAACCATTACACCTAGTAATAAAGTCACAAATGTTCAAAATATTACCTAATACTTACGATAAAACGAACAAAGCAATAAATTACTCCCGTCACTTATAAATGAAAAGACAACATAAACAAATTTATTTTTCGTTTAACGTATTTTTCGCGCCGACCCGATATATAGTTATTATTGATCGAAGGCTGATATACAATGCAGTATGAATAAACATATACACGAAATAGCTAAAAACCTTTATGAACGGCAAAATCTAAACGACGTTTTCTCGATGAACAAAAACAGGAAATCGTAAAAATGCGTGCGTACAAAGTACACATGTTAGAAGTGAAACTTCTTTGGCGAACTAATTTATAAGGCTTGTTTATATTTATACAAACAAGAAAAAATAATAAAAAGTTTTTTATTAAATCTGCGTTTACTGCAAATGATGTCACTTCCGTTGCATACCTGCGTGACGTTACATCTGTAAAAAATTTATCCTTATGCGCCTAAAGAAGTTTCACTTCAAAAATATTTTATATTAATTAACTAGTTATTGTTGATCGAAGGAAGCAAACCTTAAAAATATGGGTTACTTTTGTGTTACATTGGTGTTATTGTAACATAAAAGTTACTGTTACTTTTGCGTAATAATTGGAAATTTTGACGGCTTTACGTTTATAATAATGATTGCGGTTCAAAATAAATAAATACATTATCTATCTTATCTAATATTATATACATAAAGTAAGCACCAATTTATATCACTATTAACGTTTATATTCGATTTACAATATTTCAATAAATTACATAAAACTATTAACATTTTATACTAATTAATAATTTACTGATAGACTAGGGTGTCACTTTCTGGAATCATTCATTCAGAATAAACTTTCAAATAACAAACAAAGCGACACGACTTGTTTAAATATGCCACCATTTGTTACTCTCTAATCGTCTATGACATATACTCTATGTTTTGTTATTGGTTGGTTGGTTGGTTTATATTAATTAGATAGGTCTATTTCATTTTTAATTGGTTGTTTTGCATTAATAAGACTTTATGCTTCGTAGATTTATATATAAGTGTATTTTCATGTACTTGTTTTAACACCGCTGGAACATTTACCAGTGTCAATATTCTTACCGTTTTACCTTAGAAAAAACTCATTAATCTACTTAACGAATTTCGCAGTGTCTAATTTAGCAATAAATATAATTGGACATTGATTTTACCTTACGATAAAATTCGTCTTAATTTACTTAACTTATTTGAAGCTTATTATCATAAATTCTGCCTGTGTTATTATTATTCAACTCAATTAAGCAAATAAATGGCGTTGCTCTGAACGCGTCTTTCTGCCACGGGGGACCAAATAAGTGTGACAGTTGATCGGAAGTCAATGATATTAACTGTCAAACCGGGCACACAGACGGGTAACGGAAGTGCGTATCTCACAAATAAGCTTTGATGGAGGTCAAATTAAATTGATATATATTATACTAGCCGACCCGTGCCCACTTCGTTGGGCGGTAATAGGCATTATCAAACAACAACTTTTCTCTAGAACTCAATCATATATCTCTCATCGTTAAGGCAGCGCTCATAAGAAACGTTCGACTTATTATGGACTAAAACGCAGCGGAAGCTGTCAAAAGGAAAAAAATCCCGATTTTAAAACATTTTTCATTGTTGCCCCGCTCCTGTTGGTCTTAGCGTGATGATATATAGGTTATGACAATCACAAACAACGTGGTTTTCTATTGGTAAAGAATTTTTAAAATCGGTTTAGTAGTTCCTGAGATTACCCCCTACAACGTCACAAACTCGAAAACTTTACCTCTTTATTATATTAAGTATAGATTCGTATCTATAATACATATAAACAATTATAGTAAATAAACATGTATTTATATAAATTCATGTGTTTATTATTAATGTATAAAAGAAATCCCCACAAAGCATGTGGCTTTTACATCCTTTCACATGTATTTGTTACTATTGATTTATCAAATAAATTATATAATAATATTAGCCTAGAGTAAAACTATATTTCTGGCCATATATAGTTTCAAATAATTCTACAGCCACCTCACAGTTTAATCTAGGAACAAATTAATCCATGTATTCTTCTCTAATTTTATACAAATACTGGTTCAATCTTCTTCCAATAGCTGTGTATATCTTCTAAACTTTTGCCCTTCGTCTCCGGCACCCATAGAATCGTGTAAAGAACACCGAACAAGGTAACAGCAGCGAACGTATAAAACACGACGTACTCGCCGAACTGATTCGCTACGGGAGTATAGAAAAGTACCGTCATCGAACTACAGAAGAATGAGAACGCCATAGAAACGCCTGCCATCCGTGCACGGAGCTGAAATAAATGTTTTTTTTTTAATTACATAATTCAACATTTAAGAATTGTGTCTCTACATTTCAAAATAAGGTAAATCTAATTTTAGCCGTTCTTAATGTTTCAAGGTAAAATTTTGTACGTGTAACATATGAAAATCATGAAAACTAAAAACCTTATGAACGGCAAAATTTGAACTTTGTTAACGGTGTATTAAAACTGGAAATCTTAAAAAAAATTAAACATGTTATATGAACGATAAAATTGGATTTAGATCACTTTGAAATATACCGACACAATTATAGATACAGGGCTTGTAATATATAAGGGGTCGTCCGTTAATTACGTAAGATGTTTATGAGGATTTTTGCCCCCCCCCCCCCCCTGCTTTTTAAACGCCACGCCCCTCGACCCACTGGTGACCACCCTCACCAACGTCCCCTAGTCTTATATATAGAGAAGAAGCATGAAATAAATTGGTTCAAAAAGCTTTCAATCATGTAAGAACAATATATTTTTTTTTTTATGTCATAGGTGGCAAACGAACAGGTGGGTCACCTGCTGTTAAGTGATCACCACCATCCATGCACACTAACAACCCCAGAGGAGTCGTAAGTGCGTTGCCATCTTTCGGAGGGAAGGGTTAGGGGAGGGAAAAGGAGAGGAGAGAGGAGAGGGGAGGGGAGATGGGTCTCCGGCGCTCTCACTGACCGACCGAAACGCAACAATGCAAGCACTGTTACTTCACGTCGGTTTTCTATGAGAGGGTGGTAGTACCCCGGGCGAGCCGACCCATTCATGCTGAAACCAGTAATAGTTTCAGCGTGGCTCTACCACCATTAAATATATATTTATATAAATGATGTTTATAACATATTAATTTTAGTTCAAGAATTAACTCCCGTTGTTTCAAACCGAAACGACAAGTTTTAAACTTACGTACGAACAAAATAAAATTCTTTGCCAACTTTAAGGCGTTTTTATTAACTCGCTTTCTCATCTGTATCTGAGGTTTATGGATTTTGAAACCGATTTTTATACTTCGCGATATAATTTAAACTTGAATAAGGTCAGAAATAATTAAAACATCATCTCTCTGGTACATACCTGGAATGTGAACACTTCGGCCATGATCACCATCGGCACAGGCGCAAGTCCAGCACCGTACGCCAATACACAGAAACATACTGCCAACACTGGCACCCAACTGGCACCTTCAATGCCAAACAGGAAGCACGTTGCCAATACGGTCATGCATACCGACACTACTAGAGAGCTGCACGCTAAAGGTATCTAGAAAGGAAAACGGAGATTTCATTGTAAATTACATGCTTTATTTGCTAAGAATCTCATCTTTCATTTAAGTGAAAGCTTCTTTAGTTAATATATCAATATTATATTATTAGTATATTGTTTCCTGTCTCAATCACTCATTAATTTAAAAGGAGCTTCTTTAACCGAAATGTTTCACTTTTTCATGTCATTTTATTTCCCACAAACCTTATCTTGACAATTACAAACGCTACAAAAAAAAAACAATAAACCAAATAAGTACAGCCGTTCTGTGATGATGCAGTGATGCATAGAAGAATAGATTTAAATATTCAGACAGAAAATTTCCAAAAATTGCTAGCACAAAACCAAGAAAAATATCGATTATTTTGAATTTTCTAAATAATTTTTTCTCTTACCTTCCTTCCGAACTTCTCAATGGACATAGTGGTGAAGAATGAACCCGCTAGTTGGAGGGAACCAACAAAAAGCGCCAAGGTATTCGGAGTCCACGTAGTGCCCGCGCGATGGAACACATCAGCCGCGTAGTTCATTAGAGCGAAGCATCCAGATAGTGTCTGCATCGCCATTAGCATGAGGGTCATCCGTAACGCGGAAAAGGTTGGTCGATCGCGAACTGTATGAGTTTAGGTACAATTTAGATAAAACTTGATATCTTCTATACATATAATAAGAACGTTAATCTAACGGCGTTTGTACTTTTTAGATTTTTGTGAAAAAATTGTTGCATGAAGGAGGTGAGCCTCCGGCCCTCTAACTAACCGAACGAAACGCAACAATGCAAGCACAGTTACTTCACGTGGCTGTTTCTGTGGATCGGGTGGTACTACCCCGAGCGTGTCGACCCATTCATGCTGAAACCAGCAATAGCTTCAGCGTGGCCCTACCACCTTTTTTTATGTCAAAAGGAGGCAAACGAACAGGTGGGTCACCTGATGTTAAGTGACTACCACCGTCCATAGACACTAGCAATACTAGGGGAGTCGCAAGTGCGTTGCCAGCCTGTGTATGGGGGAAAGATAGGGAAAGAGAAAGGGGGAAAGGAGGTTGGCCACCGGCGCTCTCACTGACCGAACGAAACGCAACAATGCAAGCACTGTTACTTCACGTGTATGTTTCTGTGGATCGGGTGGTAGTACCCCGGATGAGCCGACCTATTCATGCTGAAACCAGTAATAGCTTCAGCGTGGCTCTACCACCTACAGTAGTCGAAGCTTCATCACGTACGTATGGGACTAGGACAAATATTGTACCTTGAAGTGTAACGTGTTTGCGTTACGTATGTCGTGTTTCAAAATATGTTGACTTGTGTGTACATACTACAAAATAAGGTCATTGGTACATCTGTTTGTTTCGTTCATTTTTGTAAATGATTTTATGTTACCGTGACACTATAAAATGTTAATATGCTTAGCCACAATCTGGTAATAAACTAGAATAAAATAGAAATATAATACTTTCAAATATATTTATATGAATATTTCGGGATTAAAACTATCTTACGAATTTGTTTTCCAATGGGTTTATGATCACTACATATTATAAAGCAAAGTCCTCTGCCTCATCTGTCCGTCCGTCTTCGCAATAAACTCAAAAACCCCTGGTGTTGCTAATGTCTATGGACGGTGGTGATCACTTAACATCAGGTGACCCACCTGTTCGTTTGCCACCATTTAATAAAAACTACAGGTTTTTTTATATAGATAACATCTAGGGAAATATTATTATCATTGCGTTATAATAGTAATAAATGTTTATATTTTATTAGTTTAACTCGCGTATGACGGCCATGTTTAACATAGGCGAGGCTCACTAATGCCCTGTGTATACAGATTATAAACGTATGTGCAAATAGTAATTATATAACTTTTATTATCCCAAGAGCCAAGATGAATTTAATATTTGTAACAGAATTAGGTATATTAATATTCATTTTCCCATTCTCAAATCTATATATGTACTAGCCCGCGGTTTCGTCCGTGTTTATTAATACCGTTCGACATTCCTCAGTGTACCGTATGTCTTCTTTCTGTAACGTTGTTCGCACTGAGATAGATATGGTATTACTCGAGCTGACTACACTATTGGCCTAGCAAGTCCTTAACGGTCAAATGACTTTTTTTAAATATTGTATCCAGTTTTGTGGATCAATAAATATAAAAAAATAAGTTACGTGCTTATCGTTGGCATATCACAGCAGCTGTTTTCGCGATATAAATGTTCATTCACTGTAATGCCACCTAGTGACGAGTTAATAACAGAAACACCTGCATGTTGATCTATTAAACGGGGTGTTATTAAATTAGCGTGTTCGGACACCTTGTTGGTAGACGTAGGTTCGAAACCTAACAGCTCAGTTGGAGAGCTGTCAGCGAAGAAAAAAATCGTGATGGAACCTTAACATTTTGGTAGGACTTTTTCTAAGTCCGCCTGACTAACTACCACCATCTAGTTGAAAATTTGTAGCCAAGGACCTGTTAGTGTGTTCTGGCAGCTGCGTTTGAGAGCCCCCTCTAACTTTAGCGTGTTTACTATTTTAAACCGTTCGTCATTTAATATCAGATGAGATTGTGTTAAAACGCTAAAACTAAAAAAAAATTACGTTTCCAGCGCATCGACTTCTATACCGCTCAATCGGGTACGGCAAAAATTGGTTTCCTAACTAATATTATAAACTAGCTGCTCACCCCGGTTTCGCATGGATGTACTAACTGTAGGTGGTAGAGCCACGCTGAAACTATTACTGGTTTTTTAGCTTCTTTACCCACGCTCGACTTGGGAGTAAGCTGGTGAATGCGTGAAGAGAGCTTTATGAAAATGTGTGATCGGGCGATGCGAACAGAAGTTCAGAGGTAAGTTAGTGAAGGTAGAAAGAGAGAGAGAGTTACTTTACGTAATTGAAAACCCATATATAGATGGAGCTAAGTTTTACCTCAATTGTGTGCATGTGGTCTAAAGCACACTGGTGTCTTTTATCTATAATAATATTATAAAGAGGTAAAGTTTGTGACTTTGTAACGTTGTAGGGGGTAATCTCAGGAAGTACTAAATCGATTTTGTAATTTTTTTTACTAATAGAAAGCCACGTCATTTGTGAATGTCACAGGCTATATATTATCTCGCCAAGACCAATAGCAGCGGAGCAACAATGAAAAATGTTTTAAAATCGGGGTATTTTTACCTTTTGAGAGCTTCCGCTGCGTCTTAGCGCAAAATAACTATTCCACGCGTGCGAAGTCCGAAGTGCGAAGCTATTAACTAATTATATTATCTACACTAAAATTATAAAGAGGTAAAGTTTGTGAGGTTATAGGATGTAATATCTGGGGAGTCGGAGAAAAAATGGACGAACGAAAACGTTTCTTACGAACGCTGCCTTAACGATGAGAGATATATGATTGAGTTCTAGAGAACAGTTGTAACTAACGGAACCGATATACCTTGGGCCGACGAGGTCAAATATCTCGGTGTTACATTAGATAAACATTTAAATTTCGAGTCACATATAGATAGAGTACGAAACAAAGCCGCTATGGTTTTGGGTCGCCTCCATCCGTTGCTTTGTCATAGGAGTAAGATGTCCCTCAGACACAAGCTCACTTTGTATAAGACGTGTATCCGTCCCGTGATGACATATAGCAGTCCCGTTTTCGCGCATATGTCGAAAGATAATTTTCAT
>MU158842.1:361838-392288 GCA_015888305.1 Antheraea pernyi | reverse complement strand
CACCAGACTAGGCCCCCTCGGCAGCAGCTCAAGCCTAGGTCCGTTCCCTCGGCGTGGAGCCCTTGAGTACGCTGCTCGCGCGATACAGTGACACAAAATCTTACATCATTGCGACAGCATTACACATATCACCTCCACACACGTGCACGCATACACGCTTACACATGCAGGTGGAAGGGTTTTATTTTTTCCCTTATCAAACTGAAATAGTTTAGAATATTATCCGATACGAAATATATATAGGAGTTGTTGAGGTATGTATGCTTGGTACACATATATGTTTCAACAACTCATATATGTATGAATAGTTAGTTTAGCTTAGGTTAGCTCAGATAGGTCGCGAATTGCATGTATCAGGCAACAGCCAGAGCCGAGGTGTGCCGCGCACCCTTGAGCTAGTTGTCAAAGTAAAATCGGCTGAGTGCCTTAAGCGCTCGCCTTAGTAGTCCGGTGAAGCTGTTAAGACCTTGGTTGTTCAATAGCGTAGTCAGTTCGAAAAAAAAAAAAAAAAAGTTGTAACTTGATAATGCCTATTACCGCCCAACGAATTGGTCTTAAATATTTTCAGTATTAAAATACACTCAAATGATAAATAAACATTTTCTCTCGACTATCACACACTAGTAAGGAAGTTTGCTAACAGAAAGGACAAATAAATTAATTTTATTACCCACACTGAGTAGTGTTACTCGCGGCATCTTCTCAAACCGCATCCTCTCATCTTTCAGCTTAATTAGCTCGTCTATTACTAAATGGTGATTGCTATCTAGGTTTCGTAACCAGGATATCGTTTTCGCTGCGTTCTGAAACACAAACCATACGTTGGTATGTAAATACCATGTCGATGACTAGCGTGCCCAGCGGGCGTTGTCCCGGCCTGATAATGGAAAATCCTTGACAAATTATATACCTAAAACCTTCCTCGTGAATTCGTTAAGTAGTTTTTGAGTTTATCGCGAACAGATTTGTAGGTGGTAGAGGCACGCTGAAGCTATTACTGGTTTCAGCATGAATGGGTCGGCTCGCCCGGGGTAGTACCACCTTCTCACAGAAAACCGACGTGAAGTAACAGTAATTGCATTGTTGCGTTTCGTTCGGTCAGTGAGAGCGCCTCCTTTAAAAAGGCGACAACGGACTTGCGACTGCCCTAGTGTTGCTAGTGCCTATGGACGGCGGTGATCATTTACCATCAGGTGGCCCGCCTGTTCATTGATCCCTAGAAAATAAAATAAAAAAATAAAAACAAAAGACGTGAGAGAGAACTTTATTTTATAATATGTAGCGATAGAAAAGCGCCAAGAACACAATAACTTTGCAAAGTCGAATTAGCCTTTCCATAGTCGATATAATAATTACTAGATTTTGTTCGTGGCTTCGCTCGCTCTAATGTAGACTAGATACGTCTCTTGGAAATGATATTTTTTCCGAATGTAAGCCATCATATACCCTTTTCTTTGCCTCTGACAACGTGTATGTAAAATTGTATGGTGAATAGCGTGGGCTTGAAGCCTGAGGTCGTCACCGACCCGTCGCCTCCGTGTGGTTCGTCTACTGCGGGAGGGGAGCTGAATGGTATACAATAGAACAGTGTTTTTCAAAGTGTGGGTCGCGACCCCCAAGGGGGCCGCCTAGTCTCTTTAGGGGGGTCGCAAGCTTCTATAACGGAGTTGCAAAAGATTGGGAAAGCTACTGCAATAAAAAAACGATATATTTTCTAAAGATTTATTAAGCAAAAAGTTAACTAAAGTACATATCATTTGTATTAAATAAATGTAAATATGTATCGTAATCCAATGAAGCAGTTAAGGACTTTCTAGGCCAATAGCGTAGTCAGTACGAAAAAATATAATTAAATAAATATGAAAATGAAAAAATATGTTAAATTGAATACTTGTCACAAAAAAAAATATGAAAGAAAAACAACGGGTGTCGCGAAATATTTCTTCATACTAAAGGTGCAGTGTCATAAAAAAGTTTGAAAAAAACTGTAATAGAGCTTAGCCTGATCTATTGGCGAGTTATAATGAAATGGGTAGTATAGTATATAATCTTCTCCATGAAAATACAGGTGTACAAACTTTTCATTAAGCGATGTTTGAATTTATTAATCTGAGAAATATCTACATCTTTACAACATAGATAGAAGATAGTATAAAATTATTATACAGTTTTAATTGTTTATTTCGTAATATAAAATACACAGTAATCCATGATTTCAAGCATAGATAATACAGCATATATTATTTTACACGTAATTAATACCAGTACCTACTTATTTGCATAAGAATTATGCGGCTTGAGTTGCCTTGTTATATAAAGGTTGGGTTGTAAAGGATATGACGAGGCTTAATGAACGATAATAACGAACGTGAAGCTTACTAAATAATCTTTTCTATAAATACTACAACATAAAGTCGGTTTACGCGTTTGTTTGTGTGTTCTTTTAGTTATTCTAAATCACGATTTGGACAATATCTTTCTGAACGTTATATTTTTTATAGATAGAGAAAACTCATATATGTGTAAGGCCGTCAAAATTATCATTTTCGCCGCAAGACAAACTTAAACATTATCGGTCTTAAAACAAAAATGAACACGGGTATAAAACAAGTTTTACTAAGCAGTGCTTAAAATTTAAAATCTAGTCGACGTCGTGTTTAAAATAATTTATTACAAAAGCGTATCCAAGCTGTCTCTAGCTAAACATCTGATGTTAAGTTTTTTATGGAAACAACTCTGAATAGCATTCGTTCAATTCGATCTCATCATTCAAAAACGTTCCATTAGATACAGATATTTTGCAAACTACTTTAATTTATGAATAATATCTTTGTTCAGATCTTCATTAAGAAAATGTTATATATACTAATATTATAAAGAGGTAAAGTTTGTGAGTTTGTGACGTTGTAAGGGGTAATCTCAGGAACTACTGGTCCGATTTCTTCTAATTAATTCTTTCAGTGTTATATAGCACATTTATCAGGGAAGGTTATAGGCTATATATCATCACGCTAAGACACATAGGAGCGGAGCAGCAATGAAGAATGTTGCAAAATCGGGTTATTTTTTCCTTTTCAGAGCTTCCGCTGCGTCTTAGCGCAAAATAATCATTCCACGCGTACGAAGTCACGGGCAGAAGCTATTAACTAATTATATTACCTATACTAATATTATAAAGAGGTAAATTTTGTGACGTTGTAGGGGGTAATCTCAGGAACTACTAAACCGATTTCGAAAATTCTTTTACCAATATAAAGCCACGTTATTTAGGAGTGTCATAAGCTACATATTATTATGCTAAGACCAATAGGAGCGGAGCAACAATAAAGAATGTTTTAAAATCGGGGTATTTTTACCTTTTGAGAGCTTCCGCTGCGTCTTAGCCCAAAATAACTATTCCACGCGTGCGAAGTCGCGGACAGAAGCTATTAACTAATTATATTATCTATAATCTATATGAATATTATAAAGAGGTAAAGTTTGTGAGGTTGTAGGGGGTAATATCTGGGGAGTCGGAGAAAAATGGTCGAACGAGAACGTTTCTTACGAACGCTGCCTTAATTATGAGATATATATGATTGAGTTTTAGAGAAAAGTTGTAGCTTGATAATGCCTATTACCGCCCAACGAAGTGGGCACGGGTCGGCTAGTTACTTATAAGTTAAATTGGTTATCATTATTGTGATATTTTAGTTAAGAGAATATGATGTAATTGTTAAAGCAAGCAATTTATAAGATTTATATATTACGTTAAAGTGCGTAAGGTAAGGAACAACAGTATAATGACAGATTAAATACACTGACAGATGTCAATAGTGTCAAATAGTAATAGTTACGTTTACTTGTGAATTCGCTAGTTTTTCTAAATCAAATCAAATCAAATCAAAATTACTTTATTCAATTAAGAACCTCAGAAGGTGCTTATAAACGTTAATGCTACTACCGGTTCGGAAAACAACTCAGTCATCGAGAAGAACCGGCAAGAAACTCGATCTGGTTTATCTTTTCATAATATATATTTTTACAAAACATAGATAGTTACTTTGTTTTTAGTTACCTATTGATGTACCATATAAGAACCTTTAGATATTAAAATACAGCTGACATGGTGCTTCAACTCACTATCCGACAAGTCGGTAATGTGTTTGGAAGTTTGTTATAAAACCTGTTTTTGGACTTAGTGAGCCTGAACCATGGAATGACCAATTTGTTGCCGTTTCTAGTATTTAAATTATGTTATTCTTTTACCAGATCCGGTATATCTAAGTTTTTGCGAACATACATTAAATTACCTAGAATATATTGGGAGAGCAGAGTTAAGATACCGAATTGCTGAAACTGTACATAATGATTCGCGGGCCCCATATTATAAATTGCTCGAACGGCCAGTTTTTGGTAGTAGGAATGTTGTGTTCACCTCAGCTGCTGTCCCCCACAACAAATACTAAAATCATTAACTGTCCTTAACAAGTTTATTTGATAAAAATATAAACTCTTTTTGCTACATAACCAAACCTATCCTTTAAACAAATAAAATGACAACTGCATGACTGAAATGTTAACCTGTCAATATTTTTTTAAGATCTCTCTACTATGTTCTTGTCACACTCACTTCAATGATATTATAACTAAAAGCTGTAGATACGTTACCTACATATTTTGACAAAACAAAGGACACGATAACGCACACATACGTAAAGTAATATTGTAACGTCATTTTTTTTTCTCTTTATTTTTTATTATAAAGGTTTATCATTTTGTGACATGTCAGTCCCATTGTAACTTATATCTATATACAACTAAAACTCTTAAATCTAAAAACACAAATAGCCTAACTATTAAACCTAAATATATTGCTTTATGCAACAGTCCGATATCGGTTCCGACAGAATACTGTGATACACACCCACATCCTCGATATTAATATTGTACTGTTTAATAAGATGCTCCCTCTCAATGTCATATTTTTTGCACTCTTTCAAAAGATGGATGTCGTCAACCTTACCGCACTCGTTGCAATTTGGCGAATTTATAATTTTCATAACGTGTTTACATTTACCTGATGGAATGTGTCCAGACCGTAATATAAAAGTAGAAATAAGTAATTGTAACGCCATATTGTCTTAGATACAATGTGGAAGCCAGATGACATATTCTCAATGTGGTTACATACGGATTGACGGGACAGCTGTCAAAAATAAACTTTTTTTTTATTGCAGCACACCAAAGTGACTGCACTTTGCCTGATGGTAAGCACAATACAATCCAAAAACAACGGCGACCACCGAGTGACACACTGTCCATCGCTGGTCGCCACTGTCATGCCGGCCTGCGAATAGCTGGATATGCACAGGCTGACCCCGAAACGCGACCCGCGGAAGCGAATCACTATGACGGGCTTTTTCGCCATATACGTGGTGGTTGCGACCCAGTCGGGCTGTAAAACGCTACCACCCCGCTTCCGCCATTGCCTCGTTCGTTATTCAGCAGCACGTGCAGGTGAGGTTGGCTTGGGTGTCTCAAGTCTTATGATGTTATCTGACACTCCTTACACCCCAAAACTTACCAGTTACCAGTTTTTTTTCATACAAACCTTGTTCTGAGAGTTACAAACGCAAGAAAAAAAGAATCTGCCAAATATAATGGCTGCACGCCATTAAGAAGTGATACGGACATACATTCAGCAATTGATTTGTATTTATACAGATTTATTTCAATTATTTTCTCTTATTTCACTATTGGGTCATTGTTCGATTGAACTGTTTGTGTATATCATCTATTGCTTATTGATTTTGGCCTAATTTTTAGGTCAAGTTCGATGTTTGCGTACCATCCATTTCGAAAGCATACCGGTTCTATAATGTTAAAGAATTCGTTAATAAAAGCCGTTGCTTTGCTGCGTCTACATTACGATTGGTTTTCGATTTTTAAAAATACATATTGATTAAAATCGAGATACACTTTATTGAAAGTACCGAGAAGGCACTTATGAACCCTTTTTTTTTTGGAGGGAAACGAACAGGTGTGTCACCTGATGTTAAGTGATCACCACCGTCCATAGACGCTAGCAACACCAGGGGAGTCGCAAGTGCGTTGCCAGCCTGAGTTTGGGGGGGAGGGGGAATGAGGGAGGGGAAAGGGGAGGGGAGATGGTCCTCCGGCGCTCGCACTGACCGAACGAAACGCAACAATGCAAGCACTGTTATTTCACGTTACTTCCAACTTAACTTTTAAAGATGGTAGAGCCACGTTGTAGCTATTACTAGTTTCAGCATGAATGGGTCGGATCACCCGGGGTAGTACCATCCTCTCACAGAACACGGACGTGAAGTAACTGTGCTTGCATTGTTGCGTTTGAGACCCACCTTTCCCCTTTCTGCTTTATCTACCACTCCCCCACACACAGGCTGGCAACGCACAAAAAAACTATTTTATTTATGTGTATAAATACTGATTAACGAATAAGCATACAGTACTCACCGTTTCTCTTCCAATCTTCAATAGGTAGTTGGGCGATTCAGGCATGAAGCAAAACCCGAGCGCGTGTATTCCAGCTATGCATAAGTAGACGATCTGATTGACTTCATATGATAAACACATGCCCAGAGTGTATACGAAGATCACTCCGAGCTTGCAGACAGTCATCGTGAGTGACGTGAGAGCCCCTCTTAAGGAATCTTCAGATATTTCTTTCACGTAGACTGGTATTACCACGAAGCATCCACCAGCCGCGAGTCCTGCTACTGCCCGCGCGAATATCAACGCACCGGGCGTAAGAATTGTTAATTTTATTATCCACGATACCTGAAATATTAAAAATATATACATACAGATATGTACATACATATAATCAAGAGAAGAATATTTGGCGGGGTCTTGTCATATAGTAGATACCATATTTTATTCATAATTAGCGGGCCAGACCGACGTTGTCCCATCCTGATTATAAAAAACTTGAGAGGTGTCAAGGGACACCCGTATGGAACGAAGTTCCTTTCGATTAATTAGTGAAGGAATTGTAATAATATTTTTTTTAAAGTTATAATAATATTTTTTATTATTATTATTTTTTATTATTTACAAAAAACCTGTATACACTCAACAAAAATAATCGTCGCGACACCACACTGTTCAATGCGAAATAGAAATGAAAATATCTGGCTTGCTTTCTATAAGAGAGAGAGAGAGAGAGAGACAGACAGAGAACTTACAACTTTTCGTAAGATTATTTTCCGTCTAGCCCCCATTCACAACGCGCGATAAGGAACTTTGTTCCAATAGATAATAAAAACCTTGAGATATTAAAAAAACCTTCCTCGTGAATCACTTTATCTACTGGTGAAAACCGCATGAAAATCCGTTCATCATCTCAGCCTATAGTCGTCCACTGCTGGACAAAGGCCTCATCACACGTTCTCCACAGCGTACGGTTCTGTGCCGCCTATAACCAACCTTACCTCATTCACTAATCCATCTACTCTCCGGTAAGAGTGTCGGGCAGCAGCGATCTCTTATACTGCGCTCGCCAACCCGCTTGCCAAGCGTGGCGAGTATGGCAAATCCACCACATTAATAAAATCCGTTCAGTAATTATAATTATAGTCTTCGCAAGTTCTATAGCTGTGAGTTCTGTGTTGTTATAAATAAATTTCAGGACTGACCATTAATCTTGGCGTATTTAGATCTCACTTATTTTGTCGTTGAAGTCAACAACCAAGGCACATACCATAATATTGATCTTGGCTCCCATTTCACATTTATGTTTTGATGGGTTCGACTTTACGCAATTTCTTTTAAAAATCCAAGGTCCAATTGTAATGAAATTATAATGGCTGGCAACGCACGTGCGACTCCATTGATGTCGCTAGTGTCTATGGACGGTGGTGATCACTTAACATCAGGCGAATCACCTGTTCCTTTGCCTCCTGCGGTGTAAAAATAATAATTTAAGTGTCTGTCTGTAGAATAGCTATATAATTAAAATGGTAGAGGTCTGCCGTTGTGCGTGCGCATCTCGAAAATTACTGTATAGATCCGATTATTTTTTAAAGTATTACTTCTTAGATATGATAAGTGGTCCGTATCTAAAAATTAGGATTATCACGATACGTTTATTTAATACTAGCTGTAATCTAATGTAAAAAAAACCAATGACTAATAAAATCATCTGAATTGTTTAAGTCTATTTACTTTTTACTTTCCACTCATACTTAAGTCGCGTCGTCACTAAAATTACAATATGTAATTAAAATGGGACCCCGTTTAAAATAAATCTATGTATTTATAATTGAGAATCCCCTTTTTCAAATAAGTTAAAAGAACAAGGTGCGATAGTCGAATAACATAAATATTATAAATTGCCACTGAACGAATTGTATAGACCCGTGTAAACATGTTAACAACAACATTGTGTAAAATTGTTAACAGTATGATTCGCGGATGCTTCGAGAATAAAGAAAAACGTTTTGTTACACCGAAACGTTATTTTGTATAAACATATCTTTGGTTTTAAATAAACCAATGCGATGATAGTTTAGTTTACAGCCGTGCTTACTATAAAGTCTTTAAATTTCATGCATGATAACCATTGATATACAAAAAACCCAAGATGCACACTTAACGTCTCACAGCCGGTACAATGGTGGTAGAGCCACGTTGAAACTATTACTGGTTTCAGCATGAATCGGTCGGCTCGTCCGGGGTAGTACCACCCTCTCATAGAAAACCGACGTGAAGTGCTTGTATTGTTACGTTTCGTTTGGTCAGTGAAAGCGACGGAGGCCCACTTGCCCTCCCCTCTCCTCTCTCCTCTCCCTTTCCCTCCCCTAACCCTTCCCCCCAAAGGGTGGCAACGCACTAGCAACTCCTCTGGTGTTGTTAGTGTCCATGGACGGTGGTGATCACTTAACATCAGGTGACCCACCTGTTCGTTTTCCACCTGACATTAAAAAAAAAAAATGAGTGCATAATTTTGGATTATGCAGTCATTTCAAATAGTCTCGCGTCGTTTGAGTCTTTATAAAAACAACTTTAAATCATTCAGGTAAGTTTCAATATGCGAAATCATAAGTTAATCGCATAACTTTTTTTTTATATTATAGGAGACAAACGAACAAGCGGGTCAACTGATGTTAAGTAATCACCACCGTCCATAGACACTTGAAACACCAGTGGAGTCGTGCGTTGCCAGCCTGTGTTTGGGGGAGAGGAGGGGCGGGGAGTGGGGAGGGGAGGAGGCCTTCCGGCGCTCTCACTGACCGAACGAAACGCAACAATGCAAGCACTGTTACTTCACGTCGGTTTTCTATGAGAGGGTGGTACTACCCCGGGCGAGCCGACCCATTCATGCTGAAACCAACAGTAGCTTCAGCGTAGCTCTTCCACCTACTAGAACCACGTATATTGGGGAGTATTTGCGGCCGGTTTTGAGCGCTTTTTTTATTCGAGATTCGATTCGTCAATGATGATAATGAATAATTTTCTTTAAATATTTTATAGGTTTGGACGTCTAAGATGTTAAGCATAGAGACGAACTGGCTCTTAGATGTAGCTGTCGAGACACACTTATGATAGCTTGGTGACAGATTTTCAACATGAGGTTGGTAGCTAGCCAGTGCTTAGAAAGCTACTACGCTAAGGCTTCATTACGATGGTTTCCTTCAACGTAAATTCCATCAAGTACCTACTTTACGGATACTGCATGAAATTCCGTCTACAAGTATTTATCGATGTTTTTTCAACTTAGTCTAAGTAGATAAAGTCCGTTCAACCAACTTTTGACTTCAACAACCTTTGTCTTTTAATACTCAAAAACAATGAGCACAGCAAACAATAAAATAATAATAAAACAATAAATAATACAAAATCACAAAATAATTATTACGAATCAGGCATCGTAACGCATCGAAACCCGTACAAGAATGGTACATACCAGAGCATGATGTGTGAACAAACGCAGATATATTATTTTAATAATATTTTTGTGCCACTCATTAGGTCCACATTAGGTGGTAAAGCCACGCTGAAGCTATTACTGGTTTCAGCATTAATGGGTCTTACTGGGGTCGTACCACCCTCTCGCAGAAAACCGACGTGAAGTAACAATGCTTGCATTTTTACGTTTCGGTCGGTCAGCGAGAGCGCCGGATAACCCACCTCCCATACAGGGTGTCAACGCACTTGAGACTCTTCTGGTATTGCAAGTGTCTATGGACAGTAGTGATCACTTAATATCAGATGACCAAGCTGTTCGTTTGCATCCTATGATAAAAAAAAATTAGAGCCATTATGATCCCCAGCCCACATTCCTCAACTAACAATAACAAAACGGTTCATAATAACTTACACAAGAAAGCAACGACACGCCAATAACGCAGACCTTCCTCCCGAACCTGTCAGACGAGTAGCTGAAGAAGGGAATTCCACATATAGCAGCCAAGGGAAGAGCTGCAGCCATCCAAGATACGTCATTATCGGTTAAGGGTGATCGTGCCGGCGTCTGCGTAGATTTAAGCAGCGGACCCATTGGGGATAGCCAACCGATTTGGATCCCATATGTGAATGTTGGTATTGTTGCTATGAGAGAAACACAGCTATTATATTACATAATAAATTACATCAACCTACAAAAATCACTCAAATAATTCATCAAAAAGTACTTGATCATAGTTAGGGACCTACTTAGTCTTGGACTGCCATAAACCTACTAAACATCTTCATCAAAATACATTTCCTGTTCGATTTTGCGGAGTCTCTTGGAGTATGTTCGAAATGTTCGCAATGAAATTAAAATGGGACCTCCTTAAAAATAACTCGTTTTCAATCAAAATAAATTATTCCAAATAGGTTGGTTAGTGACGAAATTCAAAGGGAACATACATTAAATAGCATATGACCGAAACTGGGAACCTCCTTTGTCAGTAAAAAAAAAGTTCTCCGATATCGTCTAAGCGTGCAGATATCATAATCGACTGGGTTGGGAGGCTACAGTATCAAGATTTTCCTAGACGAGCGAGTCTTATACTTAGTTTAAAGTTATATTCTTTTTAGTCGTGTTTATGAGAAATCGTTGAACGGGTTTTAGTGTCTATTTAAATCGGTCAATATCGGTGGTGAAAAAGAAATAGTTATATGTTGCTTAGATACGAGCGGAGTGTCGGGGCAGCCGTCAAAAATAAGGTAGTTGGCAAAGTTTCAACAAGGCGCTATCGACGCGCTTGTGACGTATCTACAGCGTGTGCTTCTAAACCTTTTTGATTCACCCACTACATTATGCAAATTTATGCTAAAGAATTTATATCAGCAGTAGAACATCGCACCGCTATTTGACTAACTAAATACATTTAATTTTTATTTAGTATTAGGCAAACATCACATAATTAGTTTCTCATTTAAAATACGAATTATTTTTTATTAAATGCAAATCCTCTTCCATGTTTATTGTTTTATATAGCGTAATATAACAGTCACGGTTTAAATATTGTTAAAATGTAATTCAAAATCAAAAACACTTTATTCAATTTAGGCCCTAACAAGGCACTTATGAACGTCAAAACTACCACCGGTTCAGAAAACAATCCAGTCATCGAGAAGAACCGGCAAGGAACACGATCTGGTTTATCTTTTTAACAAATATTTGGTATCTAATAGGTAAATGTCACAAACGTTTTTAATGGATGCACAGAGATGAGTTAATTCCCGGCATCACTATTGTTCACACATTGGTCCACTCTATAATAGCCTTTTGACACCGAAACCCGCTTGATATGGCGCTTAAATTCGCAATCCGGCAAATCGGTAATATCCTTTGGGACTTTTTTGTTCGCACTGACTACGTTATTGACCTAGCAAGCTTCACCGGACTACAAAGGCGAGCGCTTAAGGAACTCAACCGATTTTATTTTGATAACTAGCTCAAGGGTGCGCGGCACACCTCGGCTTGGGCTGTGGCCTGATTCATGCAATTCGCGACCTATCTGAGCTAACCTAAGCTTATATGAGTTATTGAAACATATTTGGTAGTCCGGTGAAGCTGTAAAGACCTTAACCGGTCAATAGCATAGTCAGTTCGAAAAAAATAAAATAGATACATATATGTGTACCAAGCACACATACCTCAACAACTCTTATATGTATTTTGTGTTGGATAATTTTTCTAAACTGTTTCAGTTCAAAAAGGGAAAAACAACAATAAAAACCCTTCCACTATCATGTGTAAGCATGTGTGCATGCACGTGTGTGGACGTGATATGAGTAATGTTGCTGCAGTGTTGTAAGATTTTGTGTCACAGTATCGCGCGAGCAGCGTACTTAAGGGCTCCACGCCGAGGGAACGGACCTAGGCTTGGGCTGCTGCCGAGGGGGTTAAGATACCGTACTCCTTGAACTTGGTCTTTAAGGATTCGCGAGGTCTCATATTGTAAATTGCTCGAACTGCTCGTTTTTGGCTTAAAAGTATCATATCATCATATAAAAACGCACATCAAACAGTTATATTATTCATACGTAAATTCTCGTCAAAAAAAAAAACCAAAAACATTTTTATAATATTTTATATTGTCTACGAAAGGGTTTCCCAAACTGGGTCCGCGGTACCTAGGGGTTCCGTAAAATAACCTTCAGGGTTCCGACAATTTTTTTTTTTAAAACTATTTTAACATTGCTCCCAACAGACTTTTCACCCTATGTTTATTTATACAAAAAAAAACCAATACAGGTCAAGATTGGATGCTACCCAGATATACGTATACCATTGTCCGACATAATACCGAACTATAAAACAATTATTCATAAAACAGTAAAGTAATTTCATTCTTCACATTAAAACTTTAAGTTAAGAATAATATGTTTCAATTATACTACATACCAGATATACGTATACAATTGTCCGACATAATACCGAACTATAAAACAATTATTCATAAAACAGTAAAGTAACTTCACATTAAAACTTTAAGTTAAGAATAATATGTTTCAATTATACTACATACTTGAGGGCACGGTGTCCGTTGTCCCGCCTTTTTAATAAAAAAATACCTTGAACTTAGACGTATGCTGTCGTTGACTTTTTGTAGGCATTATCAAGCTCTACAACTTTTCTGTAGAACTCATATTATCTGTCATAGTTAAGGCAGAGTTCGTAAGAAACGTTTTCGTTAGACCATTTGTCTCCGACTTACTTTGTAAATCCGACTTCCACAAAAACGTCTTTTCATTTTTCGGGTTAATATATAGCCTATGACACTCACAAATACCGTGGCTTTCTATTGGTGGAAGAATTTTCAAAATCGGTTTAGTAGATATTACCCCCTACAACGTCACAAACTTTACCTCTTTATAATATTACTAGTCTCTGCCCGCGACTTCGTCCGCGTGGAATAGTTACTTTGGCCTACGCTAACACGCACCGAAAGCTCTTAATAGGAAAAAACCCCGATTTTGAGACATTCTTCATAGGTGTTACACTCCTATTGGTCTTAGTGTGATGATATATAGCCTATAACCTTCCTCGATAAAATAGCTATTTAACACTGAAATAATTTTTCAAATCGGACCCGTAGTTCCCGAGATTACTCCCTACAACATCACAAGCTCACAAACTTTACCTCTTTATAATATTAAGTATAGATTATAGTAATATAGTATAGATTTCTTTAAAAAAATGTTCTTATATAAATTTCAGTGTTGATTTGTAAATCATTTGATATGGGAGTTCCATAAAATACGTTATTTGGTTGGTTTTTTAAAGTTTAGGAACCTCTGATCTACGCAACGCTTAAGTCGCAAAGAAGCAGTACTTTTTCTTTTGCCTGCGTCTTAGTTGTGTAGTCCGGTGAAGCTGTTAAGACCTTGCTGGGTCAATAGCGTAGTCAGTTCGAAAAAAAAAGCGTCTTAATTTTTGCGCGCTCGTGTTAATATAATTTTGACATACCCCTCAGAGACTGTACTTTTTTTTAATAAAAAAAACAATCCTGTATCCTTTTCTGTATCCACTGATAGTGTATATATAAAATATCACCATAATCGGTTGAGCAGTTAAGGATTTAAAGTTGTTTTTACAAGGACGCAATCGACGCGAGACAATTTGAAATGACTGCATAATCCATAATTATGCACTCATTTTTGTGTGCCGGCTGCGAGAGTGTGCATATTGGGTTTTTGTATATCAATGCATTTAAAATATTAATTAGTAAGGATAATTTATTGAAAGAATTGTGCTTTAATTTTGCTATCACGATTATTTAACTTTAAATTTATTAAAAAAATACATTAACTCTGTGTACTTAGGTGTTTGCGCGCGATTGGAAAATTGATTCCTTACCTTACAAAATGAGCTAAATTCAATTTTAATCGTTGATATAACATGTTTAATTTTTTTAATATATCCAGTTTTTATACACCGTCAACGAAGTTTGCCCTTCATAAGGTTTCTAGTTTTTAAAGTGAAAACTTCTTTAAGCGCGTTTCGCGTCATGACATGCTGCGTATGCATGACCGGCCGAATTGCGCTTACGCAGCTAGCGTCAGACTAGCGGTACGTAGTATTGGGGCCTGTGTATTGTAATATTAGTATATTGCAGCTCATCATACGTTTGATCGATTAATAGACTTTTGTAACGATGTATATAATTATTACTCTAAGTGCCAATAGATATGAAAATCACACTAATGTAAATAATTTCAATAAATAAATTCTTAAATGTTTTGTCTTGAATTTTCTCGAGCTTCGACTTTTTTTATGATCTTCATATCTTACATATACAAAATTTGAAGATCTTCAAAGATAACGTGTAATATTAGGAACGGCTAAAATTGGATTTAACACGGTAAAATGACTGCACTATGCCTGATGGTAAGCACAGTACAATCCAAAAACAATGGCTACCACCGAGTGACACACTATCCATCGCCGCTGTCATACCGACCTGCAAAAAGCTGGATATGCATAGGCTGATCCCGAAACGCGACCCGCAAAAGCGAATCACTATGACGGGCTTTTTCGCTTTATACATGATGGTTGCGACCCAGCCGTGCTGTAAAACCCTACCACCCAGCTTTCGCCATTGCCTCGTTCGTTATTCAGCAGGGTGCACCACGTGCAGGAGAGGTTGATTTGGATGTCTAAAGTCTTTGAAATGTAACGACTCATTTGTTAATGACTACGTCCGGTACCGCTATGACATACCCGAGAGGCGGGACTCCAACGTCACCCGGGGAACCACTATTGACCTGCGATACCGCGCTATTGACTTTATCGAGGGTGTTACTAATGACCTCGAACGCTATTGGTCGGCTATTCATTGTTTACCCCGGTGTGAGACTACATTGGTGGGAGTTCAGCATATAAAGGGCAAGGTGTCGCTGATCTGCACGCAGTAGTCCGGTGAAGCTGTGAAGACCCTACCAGGTCAATAGCGTAGTCAGTTCGAGAAAAAAAAAAAAAAGATCTGCACGCACTCCTATGTGGAAGTTACTGTAAGGCGAAGCTCTGCCCGGATAAATAGTTACAGTGCCTTCAGAGTGTTTATTGGCTTTCCTGACAGACTGGCTGATTATACGTATTGTGTAACACATTATTATCGAAACACAAGTCGAAAAACCCATTGAGAGACTCGAGACTTGAGATTAGGCACAGAATCAACCGATGACTAGCACTTACTACGTGACTAACCCTTGTATTAATTGCAAAGCAAGATAAAAATTAGAGAAATAAAATAAATTAATATACACGGTCACTATTAATGAAATAGAACCATGATAAATTAAAGTTGATTGTTTGAATAAAATAGCAATGAGAAAAAAATAGGTGCTTCAAAATATAAACCTACGTTGTAAAATTTTATATTTAACATTTAAATTAGAATATTATGTAATTCCAATACTAAAAGTGTATGTTAATATTTGGAACCGATAAATTTCGACACCGTTTCAATGAACACCATGAATAATTGCACACGTATGACAATAATACCAGTGACAGAATGGGAGTTTTTGGCGGGATTTTGGTCTGCCATGTAGTGGATTTTATATTTTACTTATAATCTTGTGTTGACTGTATATTTTGTAAAATTGGTGGTATTTTACGTAATACAGTTCGGTTATTGTGCATAGGTGAAGTGAATGTAAAATAATACCACGGACCATGAATTCCGAGATGCTAGAAAAACTTCTCTGGAAAGTTCTAACAAGAGAGTCTCCATCTTGTTGGAACATTGAAATTATTCACACGACACTTATTGTGTAAAATATGTTGTAATCTCCAATGATACAATTGACACTGGCAAGTGCTTCTGCGGAGCCAAAACAAGAAAAAGAAGAGGTTGAGGAGTAATATTTTAGCATGGTATATTATGAGAAAAGGTGTAGTACGTAAAACACCACCAATTTCACAAAATATAGAGTCAAATCACACAAGATTATGAATAAAATATAAAATCCACTACATGGCAGACCATAATCCCGCAGACCATAAACCCATAATAGGTGGCGTTGAAATATTAACTTTTGTATTATTAGCCGTTTGCTATAAAATTTGGTATACGCGTACATATATAAACGCGGAAAATATTTACAATTTACCGATCTTTCTCAACTAATTTATTTCGATAAATAATGACAAATGCTTACGAATTTGTGAGCACATCTAGTGAAAACAAAACAGTTCTTTAATTTCACTTTTACTTACCTAATAATGCGGTCAAAATTTGTTTCCGCGCACTGGTCTCACTTTTATACTGCTTTCTTTCCATACTGTCTGTTCAATTTTATTTCGCGGTCTGAATACAGATAATATTTTATCGAGAGTGGTTATCTAACGATTTTCACTATTCGTTATTAATGAAACGTATAGATAGAACAGTTTTGAAACTTAGAGTAATTGGCCAGGGTTATTTATGTTATCGTTGGGTTATTAAGTAATCAATTGATAAATCACTTTAGTAATAATAACCACAAGCGTTGGTACTCGCGGCGCGCGCGCTACTGTCTTTCCTATAGTATAAAGTACTCTATGGTCACATTGTAGTTTTGCGCACAGAGTACGTTACATAAAGTTTTGTCCACAGTGTATACATATCAAAGAGTATTTCTATTGATATAGGGCCGTCTTTAAGATTTTTATGCAGAAATAAATATATTTAAACTTAGTAATTACGCGATTTGTTATAAATGTACATAAAACTAATTAAAGTATTTAATTCCAAATTCAATAAAATTATATAATATATTGGTTAAAATAGTTTAACAAATAACCTGTTCTTTTTCATGATATGCAAAAGATAAAAATGTTTAATGTAGGAATGTTATCCTAGGATATATAGACATATATTAATGACATATTACTTAATGATTATTTTCATGCATTTTAAAAGGTTTACTCAGTAAGATATATATTTTTAATACATGATTCAATGTATAGATTTTTCTTTGCTTTTTATAAACAAATTATGAATGTATTTACTGGTAGATAGCACACCTCATAAAAAGTAATTTAGGTTTTTTATTCGCCTTCGGCTGCAGTGGAATATCCGTAATGCTTGAACTGATTTTCACGGGACTTTCACTGGCAGATAACTCACCTTATAAGAAGTAACTTGGACTATTTTATTTTGTTACTCAAGACTTCGTCCGCAATATCCTACTATCTCCTAATTGGTTGGACCGACTTTCACGGGGCTTTTACGGGCAGATAACTAGATAATAAAATGAAAACCTAAACCTAAACCTTCCCCATGAATAATTCTATCTACTGGTGAAAGCGGCATGAAAATGATAGTTTTTGACTTTATCGCGAACAGATAAACTGACAGAGGAATTTCTTTTTATCCGACTTCGAAATAGGAGGAGATTACTATGTTCGGTTATATGTATTTTTTATGTATGTTAACCGATATTTTCGTCAATTGTGAACCGATTTTAATGGTTCTTACAGGAGTTCTTACCGGACTCCAAGAATAAATATACATAATTGAATGTCATATATCTGTATGTAATATGAATTATATCATCTTTTTGGTCAATTTGGCGGCTATATTGCTTCTACATAACTCAGTGATTATAGCAACGTATAAGAGTAACTTAAGTATATCGACAATACGGACATATTATATCTATATAATAAAAGATTTAGGACATATTGTTCGATAATGTATACCTTATAATTTGCATTACTTTCTTATATAGTGTTAGTGAGCACCGAGTTTGGCATATAGTAGATTGAAGATCCCATCCCATTCAATGTACTATTTGTATTCATATATCTAATGTACACGTTACATGTTACAGTTGGTGTGCATGTCGTAGTTACAAATGTTTTTTAAAAACCTTTTCTGTAATGTACACATCTACTCACAATTTTACATTTCTTTAATACATCTTTTTAAAAGCGCGTGCGGAGCCGCGGGCAACAGCTAGTAAATAATATTCCTATATAATGTAAATATGAGAACATAATAAATGTTGAATGAACCAATTTTTTTTTTTATTTATTTATTTTATTATAACTATGGGTAAAAGCGTTTAGTGGATTTTAGTGGATTATTTAAAAGAGAAACAACTCTTTATTGTAAAATATATTAGTTATATTGAACTTCCATTATGTCTTTAATGTTTTCAGAATATTTAATTACAGAATAATAATAACAATAACATTTTTTTTATAAAAATACATCTCCCTATTAAAACTAAAGGTGGAGGGACTTTAAAAACATACCATCATAGACTAAAGGTATAATTTTTGGAAAAAAGAAACAATTTTTCTATGTGGTATTCGAACTAACAACGCACGACACGTACGCGTAATCACTTAATACACAATAGTAGTCCGTAGTCCGGTGAAGCTGTTAAGACCTTGCTAAGTCAATAGCTTAGACAGTTAGAAAAAAAAGTGTTTATGTACTTATGTACACTCGTTAGAAGTTATAACTTCTTAGGCGTAACAAGATAAAAATCTTTTCAAAAATTTTATCTTTCGCCTTATTCTACGTTTGTAGAAAAAACGACATTAACAATAGAGAAAGATGACTATAGCTAACTTCAGGGTGTCGGTTTTTCGTGACGGTGTGCGCGCGCATCGTAATAACTTCAGGGTGTCGGTGTTTCGTGACGGTGTGCGCGCGCATCTTAATAACTTCAGGGTGTCGGTTTTTCGTGACGGTGTGCGCGCGCATCGTAATAACTTCAGGGTGTCGGTTTTTCGTGACGGTGTGCGCGCGCTTCGTAATAACTTCAGGGTGTCGGTTTTTCGTGACGGTGTGCGCGCGCATCGTAATAACTTCAGGGTGTCGGTTTTTCGTGACGGTGTGCGCGCGCATCGTAATAACTTCAGGGTGTCGGTTTTTCGTGACGGTGTGCGCGCGCATCGTAATAACTTCAGGGTGTCGGTTTTTCGTGACGGTGTGCGCGCGCATCGTAATAACTTCAGGGTGTCGGTTTTTCGTGACGGTGTGCGCGCGCATCGTAATAACTTCAGGGTGTCGGTTTTTCGTGACGGTGTGCGCGCGCATCGTAATAACTTCAGGGTGTCGGTTTTTCGTGACGGTGTGCGCGCGCATCGTAATAACTTCAGGGTGTCGGTTTTTCGTGACGGTGTGCGCGCGCATCGTAATAACTTCAGGGTGTCGGTTTTTCGTGACGGTGTGCGCGCGCATCGTAATAACTTCAGGGTGTCGGTTTTTCGTGACGGTGTGCGCGCGCATCGTAATAACTTCAGGGTGTCGGTTTTTCGTGACGGTGTGCGCGCGCATCGTAATAACTTCAGGGTGTCGGTTTTTAGTGACGGTGTGCGCGTGCATCGTAATAACTTCAGGGTGTCGGTTTTTCGTGACGGTGTGCGCGCGCATCGTAATAACTTCAGGGTATCGGTGTTTCGTGACGGTGTGCGCGCGCATCGTAAAAATTTACTCTCATCATTTATCCCTAACGCGCCAAAAGCAGTATAACTTCAAAAATTTTATTAATATTATATACTAGCTGTACACGCAGCTCAGAACGCGTTTTAAAAAATTGTATTAAAAAAATATAAAATTGTGAGACCATGTACAATTATAGAAATGTTCTTTAAAAAGAATTGTAAGTACGGCGCGCACGCCACCTGCAGTAAAATGTAACGTATACATTAGATATATAAATACTAACAGTGGTCAAATGAGGTTTATCATCAGCAACATATTTGGAACCTTAACCCACCATGTAACTACTTCAGTCCTTACGTACACTGTATAAGGAACTAATGAAACAATGACTTTATTTAATTACTGGAGTTACTTTTTATAGGGTCAGATATCTGCCAGTGAAAGTTTTGTGAAGATCAGTCCAACCGTTTTGGAGATAACGTTGCGGGCGAAGCCACAGTTAACAGATAGTATAAATTAAAATTGCTTAAGTTACTTTTTATAAGGTCAGCTATCTGCCAGTAAAAGTCCCGAGGAAATCGGTCCAACCGTTTTGAAGATAGCATTGCAGACGAAGCCGCAGTTAACAGCTAGTCTAATTTAAAGTAGCCTTAGTAATCCGGTGTATTTTTTTTTAATCTGCCAGAGAAATTCCTGTCAAAATCGGTCCAACCGTTTCGGATATTACCCGGAACAAACAGACAGACAGACGGACTGACAACAATTTTAAAAATTGCATTTTTGTTATTAGTAGCGTGTATACTTTCGTACCCAATCAGTGAAAAAAAAATTATTTTCATCTTACATACAGACACTTCATTTTTATTATATGTCTAGAATAGATGAAACAGTAGGTAATTTTATTTACATACATACAAGGTGGCTACGATAGGGTCGCCATTCACAATTCTATCCAAGTTTATATTGGAAATATTAAATTATACACTTACAATATAAACATAATTGATGTGACACTAGCGCCACCATATTAAAGATACATAAATAAGAATTATTATTACTATATAGATTTTGATAACCCTTAAATAAGGATATTATTATATAGAATTGAATCATTAGTTTGATCATTATTAGTAATAGTATATTCTTTGACTTCATAGTTCGGCCATGAAAGGCTAGATGTCGCTGATCTACATGTCGAGACATATTAGTAAACACATTCGAGATACATAAATAAGGATAATTATATAAAATTGTTATATAGCTTAAATAACATTAATTTGTTCATACTTTATTATTTTTGTGTTACTTAAATTATTTTGCGGAATTATATATAAATAGTAATCGCTTTGAATTATATAGATAGGCCTTTAAAAGGCAAGATGTCTGTGATATCGACGCACTTCTTAATATGTAACAAGTATTGTAAGGCGAAGCTCTGGCCAAATAAATAGTGACAGTATCTACGAAGTATTTATTGCCATTCCTGACTGCATCGACACTATACGTGATTAGTGTAATAAATATAATATGCCCATATTGTCAATAAGTAATACATTTATGGCCTTTTTATATTATCTTTTTAGTAAGACCCTTCTATCTTCAAATTTCCTATTAATAATGTTGAATGTATGTATACCTACAATGAATGAGCTGACGTCTTGAAATCTTGTATAAATATAAATGAAGATATAAAACTATATATATGTCTAAGCAGTTTTTAATATTCGACAATTTAAACAGTGCTCATTGACTTGGATACAATATTCTTATATGTTACTATGGTTACTGAGTTATGTAGACGAAAGAGCGGTAAGTAAAGCAAAGTGACCGAAAAGACGATATAATTCAAATTACATACATAGATACAGATATATGAATTTCAATTATATTTATTGTTGGAGTCCAGTACAACGCACATTTTATGCACATATTTTTGCTAGATTTCATGCGGACGAAGTCGCGGGTAATAGCTAGTCTAAAATAGAATATCTTAAATTACCTAATATAAGGTCAGCTATCTGCTAGTAAAAGTCCCGTGAAAATTGGTCAAACCGTTTTGAACATAGCACTGCGGGCGAAACCACGGTAAACAGCTAGTCTAAATTAAAATAAACCAAATGACTTTTTATAATGTCCGCTATCTGTCGGTGAAAATTCCGTAATAAACGGTAGAACCTTTTTGGAGATTGTACTATGGGCGAAACCACGGTTAACAGCTAGTATAAATTAAAATTGCCTTAATTATTTTTTATAAGATCAGCTATCTGCCAGTGAAAGTCTCATAAAGATCGCTCAAATCATTTTGGAGATAGCACTGCGGGTAAAGCCACGGTTAACAGCTAGTATAAACTAAAATTACTGGAGTTACTTTTTATAGGGTCAGATATCTGCCAGTGAAAGTTTTGTGAAGATCAGTCCAACCGTTTTGGAGATAACGTTGCGGGCGAAGCCACAGTTAACAGATAGTATAAATTAAAATTGCTTAAGTTACTTTTTATAAGGTCAGCTATCTGCCAGTAAAAGTCCCGAGGAAATCGGTCCAACCGTTTTGAAGATAGCATTGCAGACGAAGCCGCAGTTAACAGCTAGTCTAATTTAAAGTAGCCTTAGTAATCCGGTGTATTTTTTTTTAATCTGCCAGAGAAATTCCTGTCAAAATCGGTCCAACCGTTTCGGATATTACCCGGAACAAACAGACAGACAGACGGACTGACAACAATTTTAAAAATTGCATTTTTGTTATTAGTAGCGTGTATACTTTCGTACCCAATCAGTGAAAAAAAAATTATTTTCATCTTACATACAGACACTTCATTTTTATTATATGTCTAGAATAGATGAAACAGTAGGTAATTTTATTTACATACATACAAGGTGGCTACGATAGGGTCGCCATTCACAATTCTATCCAAGTTTATATTGGAAATATTAAATTATACACTTACAATATAAACATAATTGATGTATAATAATAAACTTTATAGATTTTAACGTCTGAACACATTCTTAACTGATGTTAAATAAGGATGCGGTCTAAGATTGTAAATACGGTGAACCTAGAGAGGGAACGACTCTCAAGTACGGAACACGCTTATATTTGCCGACAAATTTTCAATTTGAGCATGGTAACTAGCCAGACGGATCTAAAATTACGTACTACCATACTACGTTTATATCAAGATGTTACCTTCACCGAAAGCTTGGTTCAATCGCGAGGATTTGAACCTACGTCCAAGGACAGTGTCCGAACACGTTTGCCACTGAGGTAATATCGCTTCAATTTAAGTTGTGGTTTTACCTCCACATCATCATCATGTGCTTGTAAGAGACCCACCGCAGGGCCATATTCCCGAAGGTAGATATTAGCGTAATCACCACGCCAGTTCACAATGTATTGGCGAGTTCAAACTCTGAGAAATACACAGTTCTATATTTTTCCTACTACAAGAACATTTCCCAGGTTCAGGTCAGGTTTCCTCACGATGTATTCCTTCACCGTCAGCCGATAGTGTTACCAATTTAAATTAATAAATGTACGCGAATTCCGAAAAATTCGTTGTCACACGCCGGGGTTTGAACCTTAGTACATCGAAATAATATACCACCGGTTAAACCACTAGGCCACCAAGACTTATAAGCCGCCCAGCAGCCCATCATGTTTTATTAATAAAATGTATATAATTATTGCTCCAAGTGCGAATAGATGTGAAAACCACTCTAATGTTAATAATTTCAATTTTGAGAACATGAAATTGAAACCATTCAGGTTATTATTGACTTGAAATTAAAAAAAAGAATACGGTTATTCCATTGATTTCAGTTTTCACTTCTGTCGGCAGTTCTTATTACCGCCTAAATTTTTTTATATTATTCGTATGTGGAGACATACGTCAATACGTCATTTTATATTACTTCTCATAGCGTTCCGCAAATTATTACGTATGCTGTACTCATACAAAACAATTTGCGTATCATTGATATTCTTAACGACTTTATGAATGATATATTAGAGTCTAAAATAGCTTGTTAACAAAACAACTTGCAAACTATATTTGACACGCATAATGCGCTCAATAATGCATAATGTTGTGATGAGGGAATATGGACTCTAATGTGACCAACTACGTTATATTTATGATTGTGACAAATAACAGACAACAAGGCGTCATGTCGGCGAACGGGTTTCCCAGTCCGGGTTTCATAGAAAAATAGACAAGTAAATTTCATGAGTGGTAAGGCTATTTATAAACGCACTGTTCCAAAATGGAATCAACACAGGGATTGACTTTGAAATCGGTGGTGATCCTGCAAACAAAGGGCAGAAGGATGCAAATCCACGATAGTGTTTCACATGCTATAGTGGCAATATCCAGACACACTCACACCTGTGTCTACTATACCGACGTGACTGATAACGCAGTAGGTAGGTTCATCCATAGGGCCATGGACGCTCCGGCGCGGCATATTGTGGATTATAACCTAAAGATGGCGATATAGAACCGGAATGAAAACGCCATAAAGGCAATAGCGTCTATAAAATAAAATAAAAAAATATTCGTGATAAAATAGTTAAATGAAATCATAAGAATAAAGAAATAAATAAATATATATACAAAAAAAAAACACCACCCAATAGATGCTCACGATGATACAATTTTTAACTTACATATTAAATAAAACGATAGGAAAAGAATGATGCGGACCGAGAGTCTGCAGATAAGAAAAAAAAAACAGAGCAGAACGGTATCTCACACCGAATCCCACGTTCGCGAAACTCTCCGTCACGCCGCCGTGAAAGGGGGCCCATAGTTCGATCCCGCACTATCGTCGCGTTTCTTCCGGTAGCATCTCGAGCCTAGGTCGTTCTCGAATGGAGCCCTTGAGCTGTTACTAGCGCGATACAGAGCTCACTACTTGTATAGGTCTCGCGCGATGCAGTGACACAAAATCTTTCATCACTGCGACAACATTACTCATATCACCTCCACACACGTGCACGCATACACGCTTACACATGCAAGTGGAAGGGTTTTATCTTTTTTCCCTTATCAAACTGAAATAGTTTAGAATATTATCCGATACGAAATATATATAAGAGTTGTTGAGTTATGTATGCTTGGTACACATATATGTTTCAACAATTCATATATGTATGAATAGTTAGCTTAGCTTAGGTTAGCTTACATAGGTCGCGAATTACATGTATCAGGCAACAACCAAAGCCGAGGTGTGCCGCGCACCCTTGAGCTGGTTGTCAAAATAAAATCGGCTGAGTGCCTTAAGCGCTCGCCTTAGTAGTCCGGTGAAGCTGTTAAGACGTTGCTTGGTCAATAGCGTAGTCAGTTGGAAAAAAAAACCACTTGTACACACATCAGATCATGTCACATACGTGCATACTTTACACATATGGTGGAATTTTTTTTTCTCTTATCGAACTGTATCGATTAGTTTAGTTTGTTTTCACATTTGATATACATGTACAATGTACATACAATTTCAATTGTATGATTCAAAAACATATGTATGAATACCTTAGAATAGTTTAGCTAGGTTAGATCCGCGGTATAGACACCAATCGAAGCCGAGGTGCGCGGTGCACCCTTGAGCTAGTTGTCAAAATAAAATCGGCTGAGTGCTTTAAGCGCTCGCCTTAGTAGTCCGGTGAAGCTGTAAAGGCCTTGCTAGGCCAATAGGGTAGTCAGTTCGAGAAAAAAAAGCACCGGATCATTCAGTCTTCAGTTATATAAGGAGCCAGTTCGTCTACACATGGAATACTGTTTTCATCGTTTCATCTCAGAGCGCCTGAACAGCATTTATTTTCTTTCGACCGAATCCAAGGCAGAGTGACTCGAGTTGTCAGAGACCAGGCTATAAGGCTCGACCCATGGTGCTTGACCATAGTAATATATCGATATTGAAAAGTCAGACGATGGTCTTTGTATGTTTTATTATTTTATGAACAGTCAATTAAAGCACATTTTATAACCAAACCCCTGTCCTCACATATTAAAATAACAAATGAACTTATTACATTACAATAAGATATCGTAAAATGTTGTTATAAATGTCTAAAATACCTATTTTATTCATATAATATTCAATCAAAATCAATATCAATAATATTTTTGAAGTGAAACTTCTTTAGGCGCATGAGGGTAAAATTTTTACAGATGTGACGTCACGCAGGTATGCAACGGAAGTGACGTAATTTGCAGTAAACGCAGATTTTTCATCTATTTTTCATGTCTCGGAAATCTAAAGTTTTAGAATAAAATAAAAATAATAAATAAGAAATTAAAGAATTAATTTATAAGTCTTCTAAAATAATTATATTATAATTATATTTAATTATCCATTATAATAATCCATTTAATAAAAAAAATTTAACTAAATTAAATTAATTTAATTAATTAAATTTTTTTTTTCTTATAAATTAGTTCGCCAAAGAAGTTTCACTTCGGACATGTGTACTTTGTACGCACGCATTTTTTTGTGATAACAATTTCTTTATATATATAAAGTGTGGTACCTATTAAGTGTTTTTAGACTTTCGAACCAACAGATATCATTTTATTTACTTCTGGAGAAAGACGTATATTAAGGTTTGCAGTGAAAGTACTGGAAAGATTATATTTTACGCAGGCGGTCCTTATCAGTAAACGCGAAGAATTAATATTACAAAACTCATTCCAAACAAGGTATTTAAATGGATATTAAAGATTTAGATATCAAAAATTAATCAGATTTCACAGTTAAGTAATTAATAAATATATAATAAGGTTGTTCAAAAGTTGACACAGGTGTAAAATGATAGAAGTACATGCATTTGGTAAGCAAATTTATTTTAGAAATGAATGTTGTTATACTTCTTAAAAGAGGCCGCGTAAGAGATCGAAGGCTTTCGTGACGCTGTTAATTTTTTTTTCAATATCATTTGAGGCAAATGAACAGGTGTGTCACCTGATGTTAAGTGATCACCAACGTCCATAGACACTAGCAACACCTAGGGACTCACAAGTTTTTTTTATTTATATATTGTAGCAGGGCAAAATGACTGCGCTATGCCTGATGGTAAGCATAGTGCAATCCAACAATAATGGCGACCACCGAGTGACAAGTGCGTTGCCAGCCTGTGTTTAAGGAGAGACGGGAGGGGAGAGGGAGGGGGAGGGGTAGAGGGAGGGAATGTGGGCTTCCGGCACTCTCACTGACCGTTAGAAACGCAACAATGCAAGCCCTGTTACTTCACGTCGGTGGTTCTGTGAGTCGGGTGGTAGTACCCCGGGCGAGCCGACCCATTCGTGCTAAAACCAGTAAGAATCTGACTAAGAATGAGATTTTTCTATATAATGATGTCACTATATGGTAGGTGTAGGTCTGTGATTCCCAAAACGGTTTATATCGACCCCAGGGATCTATTACGACCAGTAGAGGGGTCGAAGTCTGCGTAGAGAAAAATTAAAAAAGCCCCGGCGACATTAAAAGTGAAAGCTAATAAAATTTGACTGCGCCTGATCTGCTATATTGACGTATTCGCGTACAAGAATTATATATACAACGGTTTTATTTTGTATGTTGGTATTAATCTAATATTATTCACTGTAATGTGTTACACTAATCACGTATAGGGTTGATACAGTCAGGAATGGCAATAAATACTTCGTAGATACTGTCACTATTTATTTGGCCAGAGCTTCGCCTTACAATACTTGGTATATAAGAAGTGCCTAGATATCACAGACATCTTGCCTTTTAAAGGCCCATCTATATAAGTCAAAGCGATTACTATTTATACATAATTCCACAAAATAATTTAAGTAACACAAAAATAATAAAGTATGAACAAATTAATGTTATTTAAGCTATATAACAATTTTATATAATTATCCTTATTTATGTATCTCGAATGTGTTTACTAATATGTCTCGACATGTAGATCAGCGACATCTAGCCTTTCATGGCCGAACTGTGAAGTCAAAGTCAAAACTATTTATTATTCATAATGATCAAACTAATGATTAAATTCTATATAATGATATTCTTATTTAAGTCTCATTAAAATCGATATAATAATAATTATTCTTATTTATGTATCTTTATTATGGTGGCGCTAGTATCAATTTTTCTCTTAATAAGGTGGCGCTAGTATCAATGTGTATCTCTAATATGATGGCGCTAGTGTCAATGTATAATATGGTGTTTATAATATGGTTGGCACTAATATCAATGTTCCGGTCGTGTTGTAGTCTCGTCTCTAGAATGTGATGCAGTGGCACCGGAGGTGGGTGCTAACACTCCTTTACCTTTATCTTTAATAATGGATAATTGACGTCCTTTATGGTGGGAACTTTTTAAAGAATCACACCTTCACAGCCGTATTACCACAGTATGACTGGAGATTATGCGTGATCTATATATTTCATACCTACACAGATCAGCCTGACGAGAAATCACACCATTCATCACTGTAATAATGTAAAGAATTTTAATATCATCATTATATAAATTATGTTACTAAATTAAGATTAATTTTCTACGTCGTTGATGAATATATTGCGCAACATATGTACAAACAGAAAACCTTGAGGTATCTCAGTGGAAATTCACCGATTTGTGGCGGTCGTGGTGGCCTATGGTTTGACCTATGGAATAGTATTTCGATGTCCGCAGGTTCGAACCCCGCGGGGCATGTACCAACGAATTTTTCGGAATTCGCGTACATTTAATTTACTAATTTAAATTGGTAACACCATCGGAAACCTCTGAGAAATGTTCTTGGGAGAAATATAGAACTGTGGATTTCTCGGAGTTTGAAATGGTGAATACGTCGTGGGCTGGTGTAGTGATTACCCCAATATCTTCCTTCGGGAATAATGGCCCTGCAGTGGATCTCTTACAGGCACATGATGATGATGTGGAGGTAAAACCAACTTAACGTAAATTGAAACGATATTGCCTCAGTGGCAAACGTGTTCGGACACTGTGTCCATGGACGTAGGTTCGAATCTTCGCGAGTGAACCAAGCTTTTCGGTGAAGGTAACATCTTGATATAAACGTATCATGGTAGTAGGTAATTTTAGATCCGCCTGGCTAGTTATCATGCTCAAATTGAAAATTTGTCGACAAACATAAGCGTGTTCCGTACTTGAGAGTCAGTCCCTCTCTAGGTTCACCGTGTTTACTTTTAGATCTTAGATTGCATTCTCATTTAACAACAGGTAAGAATGTGTTCAGACGTTAAAATCTATAAACTATAGAAAAATAATAGTTTATTATTCACAGGTCAACAAAAAAAATTTTTTTTTTGGTTTCTGTTCTCTTGCTTAAATTTTGATTCTAGACATTGAAAAACACTTAAATATTCATATCTAGCTCATAAAGTTTGCTTTGGCCTGATTTAAGACGATAAGTATGATTTAATTTGTTTCATAAACAAAAGATTACTACTACATCTGAACGAATTTAAAGACAACATGGGGGCCTACTCCGAGGAACAAGGAGAACGTTCTCACCAAGATGTGATGGTGATGGACTTTGAACGGCAATATCAAGGGCAGTACAACGAGAATATGATGGGAGATTACATTTGGGGTTTAATGCGAGAGAGCTCATACGAGCATAAAAGAAATACGAAAAATATTCATTTTTAGACATTAGTTTCTTGGTATTTTACATCCATATGTTATTGTTTATCACAAATCTTGAATAAAAAAGACTATCTGAAAAATATTTTCTAATTATAATTTACAGTGGAAGTGTAGAAAAAATATTAAAATCAATATAATATGTTTTGCCGAAAAATGGAAAAATTATTCTAGTTTCTACAAAAGCAAGCTTTAATCGGAAAAAAAATCCTTTTTTTTGTCGTAGGAGAAACCAAAATTTAACATGTAGAAGTTAGACCCAAAAATCGTGTTGACCGATGTTATGTTTATATTGTACTGTATAATTTAAAATTTCCAATATAAGCTTGGATAGAATTGTGAATGACGACCCTTTTTTTTTTTTAATTTTTTTTTTTTAACGTGGAGAAATCCGTTATGGATACGCTACCCTCCCGGGGGAGAGGGTGGGTTATGTCCGAGTCGCACGGACTAAAACCCCACGGTGTACCGACAGACCGTTTTGTGGGGGAGGCAAGGGATCGTTCAAGCTAATCAACCTTGTAGAGCCGCCCCCACGGTCCGCCCGGCGGAAGGTGACCGCCAGGCTCCTACCTATAGAGGGACAGACCGGGTACACACCGGCTGCCTCCCCTCGTCCGCCGGACCCGTGCAATGAGGAGATGGGCCCCCCGGCCCACCTCAGGTCCGACTACGGTGGCAGGAGGAGTTGGGCGAAGCGCCTTCTCCTCCTGCCTGTCCTCCTTTGGCAGAGACGGCCACTTTGAGGGTCTGCCTCGCGGGCCCTCTCCGCCTCCTCCTTCTGCGAGATGACCTCCTCGCAGAAGGAGGCCATCGCTCGCCAAGCCTGTTCGCTGCCGAGCATGGCCGAAACCACGCTCGGCAGCGATAAGTCCGCTCCCACGGCCGCCGCCAGGATGCGGCGCTGCTCCCCCCACGCAGCACACTCAGACAACGTGTGCTGCGCGGTATCTTC
>MU158842.1:325743-360823 GCA_015888305.1 Antheraea pernyi | reverse complement strand
ATATTTATATGTAATATGAATTATATCATCTTTTTGCTCAATTTGGCGGCCATATTGTTTTATTTACCGCGTTTGCTTCTACATAACTCAGTGATTATAGCAACGTATAAGAATATAAATATATGACTTTCAATTATGTATATTTTTTATTCTATGAGTCCAGTAAAGCACACGTCTCACGCGGTTGTAACATATTTTTGATCAATTTCACACGGACTAATGCATCATTAAAATCGGTTCACAATTGACGAAAATATCGATTATCATACATAAAAAAAAACACATACAACCGAACATAGTAAGCTCCTCCTTTTTCGAAGTCGGTTAAAAAGAAAGTCCTCTGGTCTGTCAGTTTATCTGTTGGCGATAAAGTCAAAAACTACCAATTTCATGCCGTTTTCACCAGTAATCTGACTGGTAGACTGGTAGTTCCTGAGATTATCGCATTCAACCAAACAAACAAACAAACTCTTCAGCTTTATATATTAGTATAGATAAGATATATATGTTTACCAAGCATATATACCTCAATAGCTCTTATATGTATTCCGTGTCGGATAATTTATTTTTTTCTGAACTAATTCAGTTTGATAAGGGAAAAAATAAAACCCTTCCACTTTCACGTGTAAGCATGTATGTGTGCACGTGCGTGGAGGTGATATGTGTAAAATTCGTATTGACAAAAAATATTTTCTTTTAATTATATTTCATTAATAAATATTTGCCGCCATTAAAAAGAATATTTTAAACTTTTAGTTTCAAATTCTGTATTTTCTTATAAACGCTTTAAAATACATAAGCCTTTAAACTGAAAAGTATATCCAGTCCGGCTGTGAGCACGTACGCATCATAAATACAGGGGCGTAGATTTAGTGGATCCCACCGTGGAAATTCCAAGGAATGCAATAATAAATATAAATGAAAAACACAAGATACTTGAGCTTACATAAAAATACGGAAAGATTTTTGTTGTTACAGCATATAATTCGTTGGTATATATTTCTTTTTTAAGTTTATCTATTTGAATAGTGTCGTGGCCTCCATTACTCCCATACACAGGCCAGGCTACCTAACATAGGCAGTTATCATCATAATCATCATGGACAGGGAACGCAGGGCATAAGCCTCCTCCCTTTCACGCCATTCTTTTCTATTTTGCCAGTTTTGTCTAGATTTTTACCACAAGATATATGATGTAATCGACCCATCTTGCCCTTGGTTTTCCTACACTTACCCTGTCCTCTTTCAGTCACCACTCAGTCGGGAACTTACTGCACCTGCTATCACCACATCTGGCCAAGTGGCCTACCCAACGCCATTTAAGCTGAACATTACATTTAACAATGTCCTCTACTTTAGTGTTTTTTTTTCAGATATACGTATTTTTTACTCTATCACTCAGGATAATGCGTAACATGACACGCTGTGCAACGCTCATTTTATGCACAGTTTCCTTTGTAATTGTCCATGTCTCGGCACCTTACGTCATTGTGGGCAGGACACGTTAGTTAAAAAGACGGGTCCTCAGATATTATGGACATAGGCAGTGGACTGTATGAATTGGCTGGAGGTATATACCCTTTTAAAATAAATGCGAAGATATTGCTTTAGAACCGGGATAAAAGCTAAGAGGTACGTGATAAGTCTTCTCCGCCGCCGTTCATGATGTTAAGGAAACACCAGCTTTCTTGATAATGCATACCACAAATATCTTATATATAAAATCTTTGAGCCGAGTCGGTATACGTATAGTGTCGACGAGCGAGTTTAAGTGCGAGTGTGGGTTACGTGCAAGTGACTGATCGTCGCTGATTTTGTATTTATATATAACGTGTAAAAAAATAAATATTTTTTTGGAATATACCCGTAAACGATTTATAGCCGAATAAATAGAATTAGTGGAATAATCGGGTCCTCCGTACGTGTAATGAGAAATCTGTAATGAAATGTTAAATGACTTTGTCGTGCAGGAAGTGACTCTCAAATTCAGCTGCCAGAACACACATATTAGTGTTTGGCAAAATTTGCAACCTGAGGATTGGTAGCTATCTAGGTGAGCTTAGAAAGAGCTCTATAATGCTATGCTTTAATTATGGTGTTTTCCTTCACCTTATATTCAGGCCCTCAGGGCACGTGATGGGGGGCCGAAATTGCAGGCCCCCCACCACCAAGGGTAGGGATCTCCCGGTAGTGGGAGTAATTCCCAAGGTGGTGGCCGCCAGGCGGGAGGAAATTGATATGGACCAATAATGGATAGGTCCATATGCAATTTCCTCCAGGCGAACCTCAACCACCTTAAGGTCGGCCACCTTGCATCCGGCCTTCGCCGCCACGACCGTCCCGATCTCGAGGGAGGACACCGAATCGTCCAGCCCGATGATCCGGATGTCCGCCCTCTTTGTCGGGACAACGACCGTGGCGATGTTGTATGTATGTAAATAAAATTACCTACTGTTTCATTTATAATATAAATAATATTTTTGAAGTTATACTTCTTTTGGCACGTTAGGGAAAAATGATGAGAGTAAATTTTTACGATGCGCGCGCACACTGTCACGAAAAACCGACACTGAAGTTATTACGATGCGCGCACGCACCGTTACGAAATACCGACACCCTGAAGTTATTACGATGCTCGCGCGCATCGTTATGATACACCGACACCCGGAAGATATTACGATGCGCGCGCGCACCGTTACGAAACACCGAAACCCTGAAATTATTACGATGCGTGCTCGCACCATTACGAAACACTGACACCCTGAAGTTATTACCATGCGCGCTATTCTCACATCCATGTATAGGAGTGATGAGATCTCGTATATTTCTGGGATCGTGTTTGGTTTTCTCTTTAGAGAGCAGAAGAAGATGCTCCCCTGTCTTCCTCTCCTCCCTTTGATCTCCCGAACGTGCTCCGGGTGCAGTCCCTTCTCCCTGAGAGCCTCGGCTATTTCGTCCGGGTGGGTTTCCTCGGGCAGGCCGCGTATTGCGACCTTTAAGTTGCGCTCGGTGGGGCGTGAGTATGTGAACCAGCTCACTCCCTCATCCTGCTCTAGTTTGGTGAGATATTCGCGTAGAATCTGGTTCTCCGCGAGGTCCGTCGGTTTGAAGCGAATTCCTCCTCCAAACGGACGTGCATTCGGCACGCGTCCCAACATATCTTCCAGTCGCTTAAAATGCTCTGTCCATTTGGGCAGTCGCTCCACGACGATCGGGGGAAAGCGTTGCCGAGGTGTCATATCTGCTGGTTTTGACGTCTGATGTTGTTGCGGTGTCGATGCGATCGACGCGTACGATGTAGGCAGCTCACGGGCTGCCGATCGCGACGCGTTTTCCGTCGCCGAGCGGTCGGCGCTTGCATCGCGGACACCCTGAAGTTATTACGAAGCGTGCGCGCACCGTTACGAAACACCGACACCCTGAAGTTAGCTATAGTCATCTTTTTCTATTGTTAGTGTGATTTTTTCCACAAACGTAAAATAAGGCGAAAGATAAAATGTTTGAATTTTTTTTAATCTTGTTACGCCAAAGAAGTATAGCTTCTAACACGTGTACATGAATAAGTACACACACTTTTTTTTCTTACTGTCTACGCTATTTACTTAGCAAGGTCTTAACAACTTCACCGGACTACGATATTAATAACATAGGACAAGAACAATCTACATAAATGCCCCTGCGTATTCTTTATTTATGCAATAAGAACTCAAGGACGCGATAATGCCGTTGCCGTGAAATTTTGCATAACAATAAAATTGTATAGTAATATTCGATTATGTCCAGGTGAAACCCCATGGATCCACAGTAGACTCGCTGGGGGTCTCCGTTGGCGTGAAAATAAATGAGGGTTCACTATTCGTAAACAAGAGTCCACGAAATTTTATCTGCTTTTGATAGTAAATAACTAAAATGTTGGCTTGACTTCACCCATCAGTGTAGGTAGATAACATTTTAAGTAACTCAGCGATTGTTAATTGTAAAAACTTTCATATTCCATATTCAGTGCAATGTGTCGATACTTTTTTTTTTATTGTAGCACAGCAAAGTGTCTGCACTGTGCCTGATGATGAGCAGGGTACAATCCAAATACAATGGCGACTACCGAGAGACACGCCATCCTTCGCCGGTCACCGCTGTCATGCCAGCCTGCGTAAATGTCTCTTCACGTTACGCTTGAAGGACCCCATGTTATAGGAAGGGAGATTGTTCCACAGCTTCACGGTACGGCAAAGATAAGAAGTTGCGAACTTTTTAGTTCGTGCCCAGATAGGATTTACCGTAAAACTATGGCTCCGAAGCCCAGCGCGTAGTTCGGTTATGAAAAGGAGAGGAAGGGATTAAATTAAATAGCTCTTCAGAACTCTCGCCTTTCAAATTTCCATAGTTAGGTCTAATCTTCACAGTTTTGGTCGAGTTTTTATGAGTGTGGTATAAATGTAGCTGCATGAGGTCCATCGAAACCAGCGACATTCTGAAGTTGGTATATGAGAAAAAAAGTCTGGGAACCTCTGTATTATTCCGTTCGTTTATACGGATTCGGTAACACAATCTTGAATACGTATTTGAATACGATACATCTTGTACAAATCTGTTATTACGTATATTGCGCCACGACTCGTGTATGAACAAATCAATTCGTAGTTTATTCATGTGATTTTAGCGTGGCACGTTAAGGAGCTCTTTGGTTGTCGGTAACGTTATTAAAATTAACATCTGTTCTATAATATTTATTCAATAAACAATTTTCAAATTAATAACTTTAGTATGGTATGGTATTTGGTATTGGTATGAATTATAATTCATGTAAATACGTAATGCCTAAAAATAAAACAGTGAGATTCGAAACGATTTATAATTGTAGCGGCACGCTACTCATTAGTACAAAAATATTTTGTAACTAAGAAGATTTTATTTTGGTATTGCAATTTCATTGAACGCGCACAATTCAATGAGTGTGAAGTTTGTGCGGGTGCAACTTCATGACAGACATCGCTTGAAGTTTTCTAATTGACGTTGAATTTAGATTGTTGTCAATTATTCTGAAATATCCGTGTTTACGGAGATTTTGTCAACACGACACTATGTTTCATTACGACGAAACCATAATAAGACAACGAACAGACAAGGGGAAAATTAATTATTTAGGGCACTTGGCTAATATAATTATTTCGGACTGACAGCCACATGAAACCACGAGCTATCTATCCCAGGGCGATTGAGGCCAAGAGAAGGGAGGGCCGGTAGGAGGCGAAAGAACGATGGAGGCGGGACCTGGTGGACGAGCGGTATGGACGTTACACTATTGACGCCGTCTCCCTGGTCCTGCCGGATTGGATAGGGAGACGTTGGGGCTCCCTGTCGTTCAGACTGGTGCAGGTACTCACCGGGCATGGTTGCTTCGGGTGGTACTTGCACCAGATCGCTCGTAGAGAGCCAACCGCCGCATGCCATGAATACGGCGCTGCGGAGGATACCGCGCAGCACACCCTATCTGAGTGTGCTGCATTGGAGGGACAGCGCCTCATTCTTACTGCGGCGGTAGGGCTGGATTTGTCGGAGGACGTCATCTTGCAGAAGGAGGCGGCGGAGAGTGTCCGCGAAGATGCCCCTCTGAGTGGCCCTCTCCGCCAACGGAGGACCGGAGGGAGGTTTGCCCTTCTCTTCCCACCACCGTAGCCGGACGTGAGGGGGTGGGCCGGGGGCCCAATGAGGAGTCATTACACGGGTCGGCTGACGAGGGAAGGCAGCCATCTTCCGCTGGGCGGACCGTTGGGGCGGCTATCCAAGGTGATTAGCATAGAACGATCTTGCCGCCCCAAGAATACGGTCTGTCGGTACACCGTGGGGTTTTAGTCCGTGCGAGTCGGACATAACCCATTCTCTCTCCCAGGAGGATGGAGGATGGGTATCTATAATAGAAGACCCCACGTAAATAAAAAAAGGTACCACCCTCACGTTGAAAATTTGCCGCCAAGCACCTATTAGTGTATTCCGGCAGCCACACTTGAGAGCCAGTTGTGCTTTAGGTTTAGCGTGTTTATCATCATAGATCACGTGGTCGTTTAACACCAGATGAGATTGTGTACAAGCACTAAAAAGTATAAAAAATATTCTTTTTACATTTCCAACATTTCTACTTCTATTATTAAAGTGAGGTTTGAAGTCACGCTATTTTCACTCCTCAGAATCGGATTTGTATGGAAAAGGGTCGTCTAGTTTTGGTTATCAATCAACTTTCTAGATGGCACTGTTATATCATTTTTTTGGCGAGTTTGATAACAAAATATGGTGGACGACAATTAATTTTGACATTTCAAACTAACAACTTTCGAATATTTGTTTTCATTCACTTTGTTTACGTATCTGTTATGAGAGTGTACTCCCTTAAATTTTCTTGCCTCGCACAAAAAATTGTATCTATCTCCGGATCTACTTATAAACATTGACTCCTGCATATACATACTTGGATTTAGATTTGCCATACGATGAATATATTCATTACAAATAAAAATGATCAAAAACTTGTATACGATTTACGCAGTACCGCTGTATGCATACATACATAGCTATAAATGTACATTTATAAGCAACAGATATTAGTTCGAAACTCGTATTATAGAGGTGCTGATTGGAAAGAACGAGTGCGACCTCTATTTATTTAACGTACTCTGTGGTTTGAAGAGTTTTTTTTTATAAAATCTAACAAGTTTATCATCTACACCGTAGGTTTAAAAAAATTAGTAATATCTAAGATGGTATAACGTAATTAGTAAATCAAAACTTACGAGTTTTTTTAACAAAAAACTATTGTTTTATATATTAATATTCAGAAGGTTTTCCTATAAAACATTATAAGATTTGAATTTCATATTAGCATCAATTTATTGTGTGAATATTAATTTGAATTATGTACTGATAATATTAATTATATATAATTTTAATATAATTAACATATGTTATGCACGTATAGTCTCATGCGTCAGTTAATTACATTTAATAAAATACAGTTGAGTGAAGATCAGCCTTGAAACGTGGTCGTATTTCAGATTAGTTGCAATTGAAACACAAAAATTATTTTATTTCGAATAGATTTTGTAAATGTTTGACTTTCGGTTTTGATTCCAACTTCAAAATTACTTTATCGTTAATTTGTAAGTCTATACTAAAACTACGGCTTTGTATTTTATTTTGTTTGGGAAGAAAAGAACTTATCATATATATTAATACGTGAAGCCTAAACTTTGTATCCCTTTTTAACAGGATTGGGCGAACGGATGAACGTGAAATTTGGCATAATTAAAGTTTATACGGAGGAGAATTGCAGAAATTTATTTGATATAAAATGTATTAGAAGTATATTAAATTAATTAAAATATGCATTACTCACATTACTGCTTCAATTTTACACAGCATATACACACATGTAAATAAAAAAGACATTTTGACATTTGTCAATAAAGGACTTCAAAAAAGGTTGTGAAGGAGGTTGCTATGCTCGACTGTATGTATTATTTTACTCTTACGTTCCAATTACCCTTTTTCATTCTACATTCAACAATGATATTAAACCTAATAAGATTAAAACTTAAAAAAATCAATGAACTATGGTCGAATGTCGACCGCTGGGCGCCCACTAGTACTTTTTAATTTTTGTAGTAAACTAATGCAATTAGATGATTTTGATCAGTCTACATTAGATAAAGGATATATATAGATAGAAATTTGGACACTGATTTGATTTCGATGTCCGAAGTTTCTTTTATTGAAGGAAGACATTGTAAGAAATTGTAAAGAATGAAACTGTAACTCAACGGATAGTATAGATACTTTCTAATAAGTATCAGCAACTGCACTCGACAGCAAGTTTCACTATAATCGCTTAACTACAGGTGAGATTGTATTCAAACGTATAGCTATAGTAATAAAACAAAAGTAGAGTGATACGATTTTATACGCCCACGATTTTGGTAAAGGATATGTTGCTTATTTGATAATTGTACTCCAGTAGACTGTATTACACAAATACTTTTCAAGTAAGCATTCTTACTGTAGCTTTAATATTATATTTCTGGCTTGCGCATAATATAGTCAAGAATTGAAAACAAAACAGACAAATGTTGTTATAGGAATCTAAAATAGGTACTTATCTATCCTTATATTGTCTGGATGTTATATATATAATATAACATGTATTTATATCTACATTTGTGTTCTAAGCAATCTATATTTAGAGCGATCTATCTATCTACTTTTTTTTATCGTAGCACAGCAAAGTGACTGTACTGGTGAGCATAGTAATTTCCAAAAACGATGGCGACTACCGGGAGACACGCTATCCCTCACCGGTCGCCGCTGTAATGCCGGCCTGCATAAATGTCTCTTCACATTCTATTTATAAAGAAATCAATTGCTAGTTAATTCTTGTTTAAATATTTATCTATTACGATATTTGTTTTGCCAAGAGATTTTCATCACATAATAATTACAAATAATTTAGTGGAGACTGTACAAAAAAGACTGTTTTAAAGAAATGTCACAATAAATAATAATTTATTTTTCATTATATTTTATTAAATCTGCAAAGAACCAACAATATCATCTCCTAGGGCCACGCCTTTTATTGTTGTCTCCGCTTGCATCGCGATTGGGGGATCTTTCATAGCTTCTATTAGATCATCTGTTGTTTTGTACGACGCTATTGTGTTCTTAACAAAATCCCTGTGTTTGAAAATATTAATTACGTTAAACAGTAATATTCCTTTACATCGCTCTCATCCTTGTTTTACAATTCTTTGTGAACTTCTTCATTTTCACAAGTAGGATGAATTGTTTTTGTGCCGGCTATGGTTGTGGTTAATTTAAATAGTGAATTGAGAGATCCATAACCAAATTAATACCTGAAACACTTTGAGTCCTAGTAAAAGTATGCTACGGGCGATACACAGACGCCCAAGTATGATTATTTTAAAGTAAAAATAGATGCATGACAGTGGTGTTTCCAAACGAAACTTACGCAGTTTTTACCATTAATCTTCTATTGCCACATTTAATTATCGATTCCCTAGAATGTTTTAAGAGGTAATAGCTGATGTCTCAGTGGTTAGCGTGTTCGAATGAGCCGGAATTTTCTGTGAAGGAAAATATCGTGATAATACTATAGCACGGTGGATCTTTCTAAGCCCGTAACGCTAATTACAATTCCCAAGTTAAGAATATGTCGCTAAGTACTTATATGTGTGTGTTACAGCAGCTGCACCTAGTCGCACTATATTCGCTTAACGTCCAGTGAGGTGAGTAAAAGGATTTGTTGCTTACTTAACAACTGAACTTCAGTGTACCACTGTATTTTCACAAACGCTTTTCAAGCATTAAACATAAGCATTCTTACTATAGTGGTAAGGTCTGGCTTGCGCATAATACCTACCACTCCGAAGAACCCTCATTGGACTGTCAGGCCCGGGGGAGGTCTAAGCTGAGTCGCCCGCCCGCCGCGTACTAGGATGCAACGGCAAAGGTGCCTTTTGGCGGCTTTTACTGACTAAAAAACACCACGGTGAACCCTACGCCGCACTATAGGACGGGGGGATCACGGGGTGCGTGAGCAGGCTCCGCAACACCCCCTGGCGGCAGGCGTATAGCCCACGCCGCACTCGACTGAGACAGCCCGGTTCTGGGACTATCTCCCAGGCTGCCGAACCCGTACAAAGGAAGGTCAGGGCCCCCACCCCTTTCCCCCTGGGTTCAGCCGGTAGCGGATAGGAAAACCCTTTCGCCGCCGCCCCACCATTGTTATTTTTACGAGGTTTACTCTTCATTACCTCAGCCTCTCTGAGGGTTTTTCTATGCCTAGTGCACTTGAGAGCCAGTCCAATCTAGATTTAGCGTGTTTAATATCTTAGACCGATGCGGTCATTCTGCATACAATATAAACAAATATTTTTGGACGTATTAAGTATAGGAGTGACATAAAAAGAAGGGCTGGTTTACCTAAAGTAGAATGCTTTGATGAACACTGCGGGCTGGTACTCGTGGCCGCAGCGTTCCGGGCCGAAACTCATTACGCCTACTAAACGGTTCTGTTGTACGGCGGGAGCGCCTGCATCGAACTACATCAAAGACATTTGCAATTACTAAATTAATCTATATATTAAAAATAATATTCAAAACAAAATGGTGTGTTATATTTTGATGACAAGTATGTAATTTTAAAACCGACTTTATAAAACGCACCAGACCATACTTTATAACAGTCAGTTACCTACTTAGTTTTGGATTGTCGTACTCCGGTGAAGCTTTAAAGACCTTGCCAGGTCAATATCATTCCTTTTTTTTTATATCATAGTGTTTATGTTTTCTCATACATGCAATATATATTTAAGATGATAAGCGACGCAAATTAATACGCAGGGCGTCTGTGATTATTTAGTGCCGATTTGGCAGTCCCTGCTCCTTCGACCAAAAGGTGTAAGAAGGTACCATGGGGTTTTAGTCCCTTCGACTCGGGCATAATTATTCTCTGCTGGCCAGCCGGAAGGATATCCGTTAGGGATTTGCCCCATGGAAAAAAAAGGTAGTTCGAAATATTTTTGTATTACCAGGCAAGCGTCCCTTGTCCCGTTTCTTAAAGAAGCACAGAAGAAGTCCTGTGTGAACTGGAAACCGTTGACCAATTGGTAAGCATCGATACAATAGTGCTGGGAACGCACTTTCAACCTTGCTGTTAGAAGATCCGATGTGTGATCCCTGAATGCCGTGTCAGATCCCTGGTCAAAATTAATTATTCATTTAATTGTATTATTGGCGTTATTCATCCCTATTAAATAATACCAAAATTATGTTTCTTATATGTTCGCTCGTCTTGTGTCAAAATAAAATGTGTCAAAATTTTGGGTATATATTACGAAACTGACTATCGCTAATACATACAAGCAAATTAAAAATTAATCTCTAAAGTATGGAGCGTTCCACACCTAATAGTCCGGTGAAGCTGTTAAGTCCTTGCTAGGTCAATAGCGTAGTCAGTTCGAGAAAAAAAAACCTAATCGAAGTTCACTATACAACATCTTTGATTTCAATTTTCAAAATCGAAAACAAATAGTGTAGTTAAAGAGCCCATTAACAGACCGTGTTTAAAATTTGAGGAATGGATAGAAGTTGAAAATTAAAAAAAAAAGATATATATTAAGGCCATGTAAAAATTAGAAAAAAATATTTAAATGTGGTTTTATTTTTAAGAAAGTTACGTCCAATAAAGTGAAAAAAGCAATTTCTTTGAAAATTTGATATATTTTAAACGAGTAATGAAATCTGAAAATTTACCAGCGGGGTTAGTTTGAGGAGTACTAAAATATATCACAACAATGAGGATATAAAAAAAAACAATATGTCCGATTTGCCGTGGAACGCTCCGTGTGTAAAAGAATAAGCGTACGGCCTGAGTGCATCTGCGTTCGGCGGTGCGTCTAGCGGGCCGTCAGCGTCCAAGAGCGACGCTCGCGCGCCACTCAGAACACTCACGTATTAATATGCATACGTTTGAAACGAACGCCGGACGCGACGCTACGCTCGACGCTCGACTGTAGCGTCCACTCTGGTCGTACACTGAGTGCATCTGTGTACGGCGGTGCGTCTAGCGGGGCGTCCAGCGTCCAAGAGCGACGCTCGCGCGCCACTCAGGACACTCACGTATTAATATGCATACGTTTGAAACGAACGCCGGACGCGACGCTACGCTCGACGCTCGACTGTAGCGTCCACTCTGGTCGTACACTGAGTGCATCTGTGTTCGGCGGTGCGTCTAGCGGGGCGTCCAGCGTCCAAGAGCGACGCTCGCGCGCCACTCAGGACACTCACGTATTAATATGCATACGTTTGAAACGAACGCCGGACGCGACGCTACGCTCGACGCTCGACTGTAGCGTCCACTCTGGTCGTACACTGAGTGCATCTGTGTTCGGCGGTGCGTCTAGCGGGGCGTCCAGCGTCCAAGAGCGACGCTCGCGCGCCACTCAGGACACTCACGTATTAATATGCATACGTTTGAAACGAACGCCGGACGCGACGCTACGCTCGACGCTCGACTGTAGCGTCCACTCTGGTCGTACACTGAGTGCATCTGTGTTCGGCGGTGCGTCTAGCGGGGCGTCCAGCGTCCAAGAGCGACGCTCGCGCGCCACTCAGGACACTCACGTATTAATATGCATACGTTTGAAACGAACGCCGGACGCGACGCTACGCTCGACGCTCGACTGTAGCGTCCACTCTGGTCGTACACTGAGTGCATCTGTGTTCGGCGGTGCGTCTAGCGGGGCGTCCAGCGTCCAAGAGCGACGCTCGCGCGCCACTCAGGACACTCACGTATTAATATGCATACGTTTGAAACGAACGCCGGACGCGACGCTACGCTCGACGCTCGACTGTAGCGTCCACTCTGGTCGTACACTGAGTGCATCTGTGTTCGGCGGTGCGTCTAGCGGGGCGTCCAGCGTCCAAGAGCGACGCTCGCGCGCCACTCAGGACACTCACGTATTAATATGCATACGTTTGAAACGAACGCCGGACGCGACGCTACGCTCGACGCTCGACTGTAGCGTCCACTCTGGTCGTACACTGAGTGCATCTGTGTTCGGCGGTGCGTCTAGCGGGGCGTCCAGCGTCCAAGAGCGACGCTCGCGCGCCACTCAGGACACTCACGTATTAATGCATACGTTTGAAACGAACGCCGGACGCGACGCTACGCTCGACGCTCTATTATAGCGTCCACTCTGGACGTACACTAACTGTCTAACAAATCCACATACAGCCCAAGCTACAAAGGCGAGGGCCGCAAAAATGTGCATGCGGATTCATTTTACACTGTATGTATGCACTATGAAAGGATTTTTAGTAATTCAACCCCTAAAGTGGTGAAAACGGGGATGACAGTTTATATGAAAATCCTTCATTTTTCCGTCTTTTATTATTAGTACCTGGACGACCGAGCCTACCTCGGTTCTTTAAAAAACCATTTTTATTCAAAAACAAATAGTTAGGTTTGTCTCAAAAAATTTGCATTTTTTATGAAAAAGAAGTATATTAAAAAAAAATGTCTCTTTTATAATTATAATAATTTTCAAAAAAGAATGTGCTGTCCCTTGGATTCGAACTTGGACGGATTTTCGAAGCAACCGATTTCCAGTAGAGCTTTTTTTTGTTTTGACAGCGAAGACGAAATTTACCTTTATATTCTAGCTATATTTTTTTTAATTGCCTGAAAACTTAGATAAAAAAGTTTTCTATGAATGAAATATAGCTCGATCGATTTATCGTCCCCGAAACCACCTACATACTAAGTTTCACGGAAATCGCTGCCGCCGTTTCCGAGATCCTGAATATATAACAATATAAAAATATTAATTAAAAATATTATTATTAAAGGTATAGATATTTTTGTAATAAATAGATAGCTAACTAGAAAAATCAAAAGCAAAATAATTTGTAAAAAAATATAGGTTTATTTTCACCCTGGTAGTTCCCCATCCAGTAACAACGATGAAGCTCTGTGCAAAAGGCTCTCTCATTCCATCGTAGATCCTTATTACGTTAACGCGGTCGTTGAACTCTGTAATTACATATATTTCTAATAGGTCCCATTTATATCTATTTCTGATAAAGTTATTTGATATGAACATAATTTATTTATATACCAACGACCCGCCCCAGCTTCGCATGGATGCGGATATCCATTTTAACGAAATATTGTTAAGGGCAGTTTTGATCTACAGGACATATACAACGTAGGTATATAATGTATTCAATTGGATAAGGAATAGTACTATATTGTATAAAATAGTTTGGTAAATAACACATAATTATTTTTATAAAAAGATAAAAATGGTTACTGTGGGTTACCCTTTGAATTTTTCGACTTTTCTATACGTCTACACGACTCTATTCTATACTACTATAGTATGTATGTATTACACATATAAAGCTTCCTCTTGAGTCATTCTATCTATTGCTGAAAACTGTATTAAAATTCATTAAATAGTTTAAAAGATTTAAGGAAATAAATAGCGAAAGCGACTTGATTTTAAATTATGTAGAGATTAGCACGCTCTGTGTTTAATCAGGTGTGTTTAATTATTTATTACCGTATTTTAATTTAAGTACTCATCCGTAACTCTTACTTAATATGTAAAATTAAAATATTATTTATTCTTATTAATACTCATTTAAAAGCAAAGTCGCTTTTACTGAAACTAAAAACGAAATTTGTGATTTTTTATAATATTAGTATATCAGTTCAGTAGAATCCTTTATATATTTTAACTAGCGGGCCCGGCGGACGTTGTTCGACCCTGATTATAAAAAAATCCATGACAAATTATATACCGAATCACTTTATCTACCGGTGAAAACTACATAAAAAACTGTTGAGTAGTTTTTGAGTTTATCGCTAACAGACAGACAGACAGACGCAGTAGGAGACTTTGTATACTAGGTAATGATGATAAAGTCCCTAGACACAGCTGACCTACCACAATCGTTGGAAGACCTTGTGAAAAACCAGACCAAGCTTACCTAGATTATCGGCGAGCTTCAATAAGGCAACATCCGCGTGGGGTACTGGTTCCTCTTCGAACTTGGGGTGGCGGACAGCTCCCACCACGTCAACTAATTGGCCACCCTCATGAGCTCTTGCACTGCCCACGCGGACCTTCACGAATTGACCCAGAGTACTCAGTGGTGCCAAGTGAAGGACACTGGATAGCCATATATTTATATATTGCGCGAATTAAAAGAATATGCGTTTGATAGAAATTAATCTAAATTAAAATCAAATTAAAGTTGAAATAAAAATAGCTCTAATCTAATTTTTTTATATCATATGAGGCATACGAACAGGCGGGTCACCTGATGTTGAGTGATCACCACCGTCCATAGACACTTGCAACATCAGGAGAGTCACAAGTGCCTGTTCGTTTGCAATATGTATTAAAAATGTTGTATATTACGAATTTACTGATTATTTGTTCGAGTTATCTTCGTAACTCCTAATATGCGTAATTTAATAAATTGATAATCCATAATTAATATTATTCTGACACTGATAATTTGTAATAAATTTTCACTGTTCACTTATTAAATGCGGAAAAGTAATCATAGCGTAGATTTTGAAACAAACTTACTAATTGAGGCAATGTGCAGCAGTAACCACCCAATTCTCGTCCACAATAGCACCAGCGCACCAAAGTCTGCCATTGATAATAATAGCGGCCATGTATGGATAATTTTTGGTGTCAGTACTATTGCCACCACGTATCCTCAAGTTACCTTTCTCTCCAGTCTCTTCGTCAACCTCGTTTCTAATTCTCAAAATAGGCTTCATGTTTCGCCGAGTGTCTGGTTTTGTATCGCTGTTGAAGTCTAAGTTAAATTTCACTAATAAATTAATAATATATTGTCAGAAAACGGTGGATATAATTAAAAGGTAGGTGTCTTATTTCTATTTATAACAACATTAATACTTAGCTATTCATATGCAAATGAAAACTGTATATTTTATGTCATAATTGTCAAAGGATATTAATTAAGGACTTTAATCAGACACTATGATAATTTTAAGCGTAAACTCTATATTTCTAGCTACTCTATACTATACAAAAAAATTGTTATCACAACAAAGATACGCATCTAGCCCATGAGAAATGAAACTTTCATCCGATACTGTGAGACTATACATCTGTATCATCATTATGCAATAAAACCTTTTTATATAAATCGATTGTTGACGTTCAGATCTCAGTTAATTAATAATATCGAGACTCCAACTTTTTGTTAGTCATGCACGTGAACGTCAACAAAAAAGAAAAAGGTGTCATTGATTCTTCTGTTTTTCATCAAACTATCGAGGCGACCATATTATAATCAGCAGCTGAATCATCAAATAAGTCATAATTTTCAACATTCGTGGAAGCTCAGCGGCCAGCTGCAATAGAAAGATCACGAGGTACGTGCATTTTATCTTTACTGTTGTTAGCTGGATCTGAACGAAAACTTTAAAGGTTCTCGAAGACCCTTCGGGTTCCCCCAGAGTAGCAGAAAGCCACCATAAGTATTTCGGCGGTGCGCATGCTACAACATCTGAACCCAATCCTGAAGTTTGTAGCTACTATGAACACTAAAGTTCAGTTATCATGATACAGCTACTCATCTTCATAAAATGAAACGATGATCCGATTCTATGAGACTAGATCTATGATTTCAAAGTTAATGTTTCTAGCGATTATTAGTAATTAAATTCTGTTACACAGCTACTCACTTGGTCTATGAAAAATGATACTCTCATCTGATACGAAAACTCAACCTCAGAGTGCAAACTGTTTCTGGCTATTATCAATATTAAAATTCTTTTATCACGAAATAGCTCTCATCCGGACCTTAAGATATGAAACATTTAGCTGACACTATAAAGTTTGAGTGCAAACTCAATGTTTCTAACTACACACATCAAAAAAGTCTAAGCAACATTACAAATTTTACCATTAATATTAACTAATTTCTAAATATTTACTCAAACAAAGTGCGTAGGTAAGTAAACTTTATTGTTATTGATGACATACTGGCTGGTTGTAAAAAAAAATTAGATAGTTTTGTTTTTTCATAAAATTCAAATGACTGCGAATTTGTTTGAATTTAAGTGCGTTTTAATTGCTACGTTTAGTCTTGATTTTATAATTTTACCAACCATTTAAATAAAGTTAGCGACAAAATTGAATTGTTAGATATTCTGTACGTCATAAAGAGATGAAATGCAAAGAGCTGTAGGGATGTTGCAAGCGGGAAGTAATCAATCTCAGGTATCTCGACATTTTGGCATTCATAGAAGTATTATTTGTCGTCTTTGGCAGCGCTACAATAATACAGGAGAACCCGCTGAACAGCATCCAGGCCGTAAAAGGAGTACAACCACTCGGCAAGACCGGTACATACAACTGACTGCAAGACGCCAGCCGATGTTACCTTGTTGATGTAACCTTGATGTTAATCAAGCGGTTTTCACCAGTGGATAAAGTGATTCATGAAGAACGTTTTGGTGTATAATTTGTCAAGGTTTTTTTTATAATCAGAGCGGGACAACGTGGCCGACGTGGGCCCGCTAGTGTATACTAAGATTCAATTATAATAAATACTGTCTACATCAAACTTTAAAAAAATGAAACCTTGCTCCTACACTGTGAGACTAAACATCTAAGCACAAATTTGATGTTTCTAGCTGATAATAGACTATGATCCAGTTACCACAATACTAATCCTCATGAGAATATTGATCAGGCACTAAGTGGCTAAATATTTGAACACAAATTCGATGTTTCTGTATATTAAGTATACATATTTAGGTTTAGTTACACTGTTCTTGACGTATTTATGACCTTGAGAAACTATAATTTATTTTGGTACTATAGCATTAACTATAACAAAAAGTAGAACATAAGAAAATATTGTAATATTTTTTATAAAAGTATCAAAGTCGTTTAAAGTGCGCTATAATTCCACGGTTATCAGTTGTCGTGTCTGTGTGCGTGAGCTATACGACGTATAACGACGATAGAAGGACTCGATGCCAAAATTGAGCCGCGAAAAATTGAGAGGGCGTCCTTAATATTGCTACTGACTAAACATTCAGCCTGTATATGTAAGTAGATGGAAACCAGTTAAGAATATCTTCATCTTATATCTCACAAACGCTTTTCTTTATATACTTTTTGTTCAGGTTTTTTAAGTTGGATATTGACGATATAGTGTTATCGATAAAAATGGAATTTATTCGTTTTTCTTCCTTAATATTGAAACTTGAAAATATAATTAACTATGGTTGAATTTTACATAAATATTTTTTTTTAATTAATAATTATAATATAGTATTCTAAATAGACTATATTGTAGAAGTTTGTTGAACGTTTTCGCCATTTCAATTAGAGAAATTATCACTTAAGACTTTCAGCAGTAAATCAGTTTAGTTTGTAGATGGTAGAGCCCCGTTGAAGCTATTACTGGTTTCAGCAAGAATGGGTCGGCTCGTCCGAGGTAGTACCACCCTTTCATAGAAAACCGACGTGAAGTAACAGAGCTTGCATTGTTGCGTTTCGTTCGGTCAGTGAGAGCGCCAGCGGCCCATCTCCCAAACACAGGCTGCCAACGCACTTGCGACTCTCCTGGTGTTGTTAGTGTCTATCGACGGGAGTGATCACTTAACATCAGGTGACCCACCTGTTCGTTTGCCACCTATGACATAAAACGATATATATAAAATATAACGATATATATAACGATAGTAATAAGACTAAGGATAAAATAAATTATAATTCAATCAATGTATTGTTAAGAGTTATTGTGATTTCATTGGCAGAATCATGAATAAAAGTTTGTAATATTGTATGAAAAAGTTTATTGGTAAAAGTTTCCATACAAATTGAAAATTTTGAAAGTAGTCGAAAATATTTTTTTCAATTAAAGGGAAGACATTATTATTACAATAACTTACAGACATGGTCGTTGACACTGTGCGCTTTTAAGTATATAGAAGCAGATGAAAACATAAAAACAAACGTGACACAAAAAATACTTTTTAATATCATTGTTTCATTGAATTTCTATTTTATATAAAAAAAACGTAACAGAAACTGTTTCTTATCACTAATATTTGTACATTGCTTGAGAATATTTTCGTTTAGATTTATGCGATATATATAACATACATAAAATTATTGACCGAACATAAATTTAAAATTACATTTCGTTTGCAACATAATTCATTTTATATTTTGTTATGAAAGTTGTTAAGTATTTTTAGTTACAATAAGTACATACTTTGTAAATATTATAAATAACATGTATAATTAGCAACGGTGTATCTGTAGATTTATTTTGCGGTGACGCGTGAATTGGGACGCCCGCGCAACCGCCATTTTGTAAACAGGCACAGATACGGTTTGGTAGATTCACTTGGCAGTTTTTGGCGGGATCTTTTTTTTTACTTTAGATTTAGCAACCAGTTGTTTAGATGTTACTGGTTGAGAATAGAACAATTCTATGACATAATTTGACAGCATATAATTTTAATTTTTGAACCAAATAAGCTTTTCAGCTATAGTCACTGCCTAACCCCTTTACTGATTAATAATCAGCAATTATATTGGTTAGATAATTTTTTAATTTCAGTGTTTACGTTCACTATTATGACCACGAGCCACATGAAGGAGTTGTATCACTATTGCTACATACACATGTTAAAAAGTTTACAACATAAAAAAAGAATAAAACATTAAATTAACATATTACATACATATTATTTAATTAATTACATGTAAACGAATATTTTTTGATACTTTTTATATTTAAAAAACTAATATTCACCGACCAAATGCATAGTTTATGATTTCCGTCGCCCATAGACAATTGCAACACCAGGGATATTATTGTTATGTAAATTATAAGAATTAATTTACATTAATAATCAATATACAGATAATTTATTTTGTTTATTAATTAAAATAATATATATAGAATTATCATGTACAGATAATTTATTTTGTTTATTAATTAAAATAATATATATAGAGTTATCATTGAAACCATGTTATTGACCCCATCTGTTCTAGCGTTTGTACTAATGACCTACTATTGACTTGCCACTATTGACCCATATTAAATTGTTATTGGCTTATATTAGTAATAGACAATACTAACTAGTATCTATGATTGCTTGGTCAATAGCGAGGTTTTAATAATCACACTGACATAACTATTAAAATAAACTACCAAGAACAAATAGGTAACAAAATAATTAGAATCACTGAAAGTGGAGGAGTAATTAAAATTATCTTTAACAAAGAATTAATGTACACTAAATTGTTTATCGTCTTTCAAACAAGACTTCCTATAATACCTTTGACTTAAACATTAAAAATTCGTCATGCATATCACAATCAGTCAGGAAGCGCGTCGTTTCATTTGTGATGATAACAATCAGTATTTTATCACATTAAATCAAATACTTGATTCTTACAATTAATTATAAGTCTATATTTTTTTCTATTTTCTTTGTTTTTTATTTAAATTTAAAGCAAGTAGCATAAGCTGCGAATAAAAATAATATTGATATTTTGGCAGAACTGTTATAGTTTCTTGAATATATACATTTTTATAATAATTAGACTTGGTGTACGATTCCAGCAGCAATGTTATTTTGTTAATTTTGATATATTTTCAACATAGTTGGATACTTCTCGTACAAAGCACGGCTTTTACACACGAAGATATTATACGACTGAGCCATGCGGCTTGGGATGTCGCTAACATAGGCATTCACAGTTCGGCCCATCTCGGTAAGGCTCAGTTCTCGTAAAACGTTCAACATGTATGTAAAAATCAAAGTGTTAAACTTGTTTTGTCTCCCAAAATTCGATATCTAAAATTTGTGTTCTTTATTGTTACTTTTGTTGAATCGTCCTCTTAAGGACTTTTAATTACTGTGTGCGATTTGAAAGATACTAAACTATTAGCAAGAAAAAAAAAACAAAAACGCAACAGAAAATACACAACATTTTTAATTATATTGGGCAATGAACTTTTCACTGGAGTATAACTGAAAATATCCTTACTCCTCGTTTTTTATCTTATTTTGTAATTTCATATAATCGGAAGTAAATTTTATATAACCTAAAAGTTTTGACAGTAAAAGTAGTTTATTTTCTGTTTGACCTTTCTCCGGCTATCAGTTTCGCAAGAAATTTATAAATTTTACATTTTTTGCATTTTCGTATTTCTTGACAGGTTTAATCTCTATTTGTCTCTGGTCCACACGATACAAATGTAATTTTTTATTGTCGCGAGAGACGTAATAGCAATGCCGTGCGAGTTATCTAACACACAGATTATAAACTATCGGCGAAACAGATAAAATAAATCGAGAATAAAAAAGTAATATGGCATTTATTTGCAAATAAATTAAATGATAATTGTGTTGGTTAAAAATCTAAAATAATGTATTTATGTTAAATTATTGTATAAATAAAATACTTGCAATGCATTTGTTTAATTGATAAATATTTTAACAAATATATTTTTTAATAACTCATATCTAAAGACTGACTGGAAATGACGCTAGAATAAAATAATATCACGAAGAAAATTGGTAACACCATTGCGTTTAGTAAAGTTAAATGTGGATGTAATGAACGTGTTATAAGCCGACTATACAGATATGTTATTTTTGTGATGAAGTTTCTTAACACGGTTTGCGGTGGGTGTTGACTGGTAGAAATCGTCACGTAAGAAAAAAGCGTTATACTCATCTGCGTGTCTATTTTTCTCTCTATCTCTTTCTATCGTATACGAGTGTCTGTGTGTTTGTAAGTAATATTTTTTTATTTAATATTTTTATATATAATTTATAATTCACTATTTTATATATTAATTTGAATAAATGAATATTCTTCATGTAATACGAATATTATTTTTTTATTATATTCCTTATTTTACGATAAGGAACTTCGTTTTTTTTTAAATATGAAAGAAAATTATATGGATGAATCTTAAAATGGTTAATAAATAATAACTTCAAGGAACAGATTTAACAGCAACGGAATGTGGTCTTAAAATTAATGTATTGGAAAACAGTTTAACAGACCTGCTTAAGGTTACAAATACCAAATAACATACAATTGAGGGTCTGTTCAAAAGGGACTTATTTATTTCTAAAGGTGGTTTGATATTAATTCTACTACTAAAGTTTGATAGTAAAACAACTAACTCAAATTCCTATGTAAAATGTGTTAACTTTCATCTAAAGTACCAAATAACGACTTCAAGGTATTATTGTCTATGGCATGTCCAGTTATTAAAATTGACTGAAATCAAATATTCTTTTCTAGATAACTAGCTATTACCCGGGGCTTTGCTCAGGTTGTTTTGCTTTTTATTCTAGATTAAATGTACCATATGTTCTTTTCAGCATCTTTGACAACGTCTATGCTTAGTTTATTGATGATCGGTTGAGAAGTTAAAGTGTGGAAGTGAGTGTAACATACAAACTCACACTTGTATATATAGTATTAGATTTGTGGAATTAGTCCCATTTGAACAGGTACTTCGCAAATAAATAAATCTAAAACCCATTTCTGTCATTTTGTTTAAACTATTTGAAAAATCACACATTAATTATACAGCTTTAAGCAGTTTGATAAAAAAGTTATTTTCATCAATGACTTCTTTATTCCACTAGATATACAATTTTTATCTTGTTGTTCAATTTTTTCACTATTATCCCATATTAAATAGTTTACTCAACAGCAATTTGGTCGCAATTTGACTCCAATTGCATCGCAAATTATTAAATTGCTGTCATATTGAAAGCACGAGTGTCAAAGCAATAGTTGTACTCAAATTATGTTTAAATTAGAAACAGATTTTACTGCTCTATTTTACAGTAACTAAACTTTGTTTTTTTATTTAATTTTTCGCAAACTCTTATTTCAGCCACTTTCTTTGACATCATAAATTGCATTAGAATGCACTATCTATCAAAAAAAGAAACTATATGGCTTCCAAGATTTGATGTCAATATAACAATTTGCGACGGTAGGTTGTTGTCCACTTGCTGTGCAGTTTGGTGGTCAATTGGAATTCAGTTTTGGAATCAAATTTCGCAACAAATTGTGAGATACTTAGACAGCAAATATTACTCAAGAAATTGTGATTAATGGAGGCGATTGGAAGTCTGGTTAAATGTAACTATTATATTCATGGATATTGTGATAGCGTGGGTTTTTTTTACGCTTACTGAACATGAAATATTTTAAGTTTAAAAGTCTAGTGTAACAAAAAAGTCATTGGTTTCACTTTTTTATTTTAACAATATAGGCGGAGATTTCGCTCATGAGCATTCAATTGAACTATTATTGAATAATCAGATCAGAGATATCCTCTATACATTACCATAGTTTGTTTGAGTTTATAATAAAATGGTAAACAAATGACGAGTTAAGGAATGAATGATGAAACTATTAAATATCACAGCACTATTTTACTTGGTTATCTATGTTCAATGATATTTTTTACTTATAATATCATTGTCTATGTTCAAATAAACACTCTCGGCCGCCATGTTTGTTTACGTTTCATTTCTTTTAATTTAAACTCAAACAAAATATAGAACTTTCGAATAAAAGATTAAACACATTTTCAAACAGATATACATCAGTTAATGGTAGTATTTTTTTTATTATTTTTAACTATTTAAAATTAAATCATTTAACGTCCATATCACGCGATCACAATCGTATCAAAATTGACTATAATTTGGACCTATAATTGTTCATAAGCTACTAATATCCTTTCCTCTTTCGATGTCTTTCCTCTTCTCTTTCTGCCTGCCGTCTTCTAGAAGAGCGTAGATCTCTTCCACCGTTCTGTCTTTAGTTTCCGGGACCCACATGATAGTGTAGAAGCATCCAGAAAAGCAGACTATTGAGAATAATATGAAGACCCAGTGGATCCCGAGGAGTTTTAGAAGAGGATCATAGGCTTTAGTTTGCAAGAAGTCACTGAGTGCGTCAATACTGCTCACGAATGATGTAACCATACCTCGATGCTGAAAAATGAAACGATCATTTTTTATATCTACTTATCTTATTGCTAATCAAATCAAATCAAATCAAAAATACTTTATTCAGTTTAGCCCTAATAAGGCGCTTATGAACGTCAAAACTACCACCGGTTCGGAAAACAACCCAGTCACCGAGAAGAACCGGCAAGAAACTCGATTGGGTACATCTTTTTAACATATATATATTTCAAATACATTATACGTTACAATACCGTTTTTAGTGGATGCACAGAGAGGAGTCAATTCCAGACGTCACCATCGTTCACGTATTGATCCACTCTATAGTAGCTTTTCGACACTAAAACCCGCTTGACATGGTGCTTAAATTTACAGTCCGGCAAATCGGTAATATGTTTTGGGACTTTATTGTAAAACCTAACACTATTACCTAAGAAACTATTACTGGTTTTGCTAAGTCTGAAACATGGGACGACCAGTTTGTCACAGTTTCTAGTATTTAGATCATGCCGGTCTTTTACAAAATGCAGATTTTCAAAGTTTTTACGGACATACATTAAATTATCAAGAATGTATTGGGAGGGTAGAGTTAAGATACCGAATTCCTGGAACTTCGTTTTTAATGATTCGCGAGGTCCCATATTATATATTGCTCGAACTGCCCGTTTTTGTAATAAAAATATGGTGTCTACCTCAGCAGCCGTCCCCCACAGCAGAATACCATAAGACATTAGGCTATGGAAGTAAGCGAAGTAGACTAACCTAGCAGTGGCAATATCTGTAAGCTGGCGAATTTTACGTATTGCGTATGCAGCCGAACTTAATCTGTTAGCTAATTTTTTAATATGAGGGCCCCATTGTAATTTAGAATCTAGTGTGATTCCCAGGAATACAGCACTGTCAACTAACCCTACCAAATTCCCTTCGATCTTGATTCTACTATTAACCTGTCTAACATTTGGTAAGGTGAATCTCATACATTTCGTTTTATCTGTATTTAACAATAAGTTATTTAACGCAAACCAATGACAAATTTCATTTAATGTATTATTCAGATGCCCAACCTCTGAATCTATCCGTTTAACTTTAAATATAAGTGAAGTATCATCTGCAAAAAGCACCATGTCAGCACAGTTATTAACCATTAGCGGCAGATCATTTATATATATTAAAAACAAAAACGGCCCTAAAATAGAGCCCTGAGGGACACCAATTCGCGCAAAAGATCCCGCAGATGTTACCCCATGTATGCTAACTTTCTGACAACGATCTTGTAAATAAGAGACTAGAAGGTCGAGAGAAGATTCACAAACACCATAGTGTTTCAATTTAAGAATAAGCGTACTATGGTCAACGCAATCAAAGGCCTTAGACAGATCGCAGAACACACCAATTGCATCCTGCGAATCCTCCCAGGCTCCCAATATATGGTTTATGAGCATTGCACCAGCGTCAGTAGTAGATTTCGATTTGGTGAACCCAAACTGTCGACCATCCAGAAACTTTTGCATTCTAAAATATTCTACCAATTGTCTGAGCATAATCTTTTCAAAAATTTTACTAATCGACGGTAATACAGAAATAGGTCTATAATTTCCAAGATTACTTCTGCAGCCTGATTTAAACAAAGGAACCACTTTGCTTATTTTCATTAAATTAGGGAAGGTTCCTTTTGCTATACACTGATTAAATATATTAGCCAAATGTGGTGAAATAGTGACAATTAAGGACTGTATTACTATTACTGACATTCCCCATATGTCTTCGGTGTTTTTTAAATTTAATTGTTTGAATGCCCTTATTATTTCACCTGCACTAATAAATGAGAACTTAAATTTTGAATCTGTGGGTGCACTTATATTTTTTAAAAGAGCGGCAGCGCCCTCGGCTGATGATGTTATACGCTTTGTTATTTGTGAAGGTATATTAGTGAAGTAATCTTGGAAAACAGTTGCTACCTCTGAACTGTTTGAAATACGTACTCCGTCGACACTTAGATTAAATGAGTTATCATTTATTTTGTTTTTTCCTAATTCTTTATTTATTATATGCCAGACAGTTTTGGTCTTATTTTTAGACTTGAGAATTTTATTTCCTAAAAATGTTGCTTTGGCTGCTACACAAACACGTTTAAAAAGTTTAGAATAATTTCTAACATAAGCATGAAATGATTCACTATTTGTTAGTGATCTCTTGTAATATAGCTCGTACAATCGATCTCTACTTATTTTAATGCCTGTAGTTGCCCATTCACTAAAACTTTTTTTTTTCCTTACACTAATAACTTTTCTTGGGCAACATTTACTAAATTCAGTGCTTATGATATTAAATAAGCTGTCATAGTCACTATGTTCAATTAGTCACCCGGTATACCAGGTGAAAGGTTAAACACTCACAGTATTCTAGGATATAACACTTCATGGTTACATTTAACATATAAAATAATAATATCAAAACAAATATTAATAAATAACAAAGAGAAGATAAGTTAAATGTTGTTCCAAGACTTTTAAAAGTATAAACACAATTATAATAATCCTAGGTGCAATGACCGGTGGCCAAAGTTGTAAGGGGCCTTTGATAATAAAACGGACAATAAACCTTTTTGTTTGGTTCATACCGTTCCCACGTTTATTTCCAAGCGAAAGTGAAATCACGCGACGGTCATTGACACTGCTTTGATAGAAGCGGAAAGGATTGCGTATAATTTATGTATTATTCTAGATAATTAGGTCAAATATTAAGCATCTATTTTTTTAATTGATTTAGGACGAGATTCGAGTGCATATCATCCTCTATAAATATTGCTACTGTCTAAACATTCAGCCTGACTCAATCACGCGTAGCTGTGGCGCAGTTATTACACATTGAATTTAATAAAACCCGTGCACCATAAAATAAACTAAAGAAAATCAAAATTAAAATGTGACGCCATCTATGAGACGTCTATAACAGTCGGTTCTATAGTTTTCTGTCAACAAACTAATTTAAAGCGTCATCTACTCGATACTGATGAAACTTACAATAACCAACATTGACAATCAATTAATTAGTAATTAAAAAATATTGAGACCATTAATCGAAATATAATTTATCCTATCTCTCAAGTTGGACTAAATTATATATAATGCCAACTTTCACGAAGATCGGTTGAATAGTTCGGAGTTCATCGTGGACAAACATCATTACGCTGGAGTTTCACAAACACTTGTACAAACATTTGCTTTGTAACCGAATGCAATTGGGTCTCGAATAATGACATATGTCATTACTGTCATTCTGTCATCTTTCCTCTTTACTGCGTTAGATGTATTGTGCTCGGATGTGTTCCAAAATATATCTATTAAAATCACATTGGTGTTTGCATTTTCGCCCTTAATCTATCAGTCTGTCGCCAAGCACATGTATTGTAGGTGGTAGAGCCACGCTGTAGCTATTATTCGTTTCAGAATGAATGGGTCATCCGGGGCAGTACCACCCTCTCACAGAAAACCGACGTGAAGTAACAGTGCTTGCATTGTTGCGTTTCGTTCGGTCAGTGAGAGCGCCGAAGGCCCACCTCCCCTCCCCATCCCTCCTTCCCCACTCCCCATCCCCAAACGCAGGGTGGCAATGCATTTGCGACGCCCCTGGTGTTGCAAGTGTCTATGGTGATCACTTAACATTAGGTGACCCAAATGTCCGTTTGCCTACTTGATAAAAAAAAAATTAAAATATCTGCCAAAAAAATACCGCTCAACGCGCCTTCAAAAAATTATTAAAATAATTACCTGAAATGTGAATAGTTCTGATGTGATAACGTATGGTACGGGCTGGTAACCAGCAGCAGCAGCGAAGATACACAGGCACATGGCCAGTACTGGAAGCCAACCCGGTAACCAAATCGACAGCGAAGTTATATAAAACCACCCCCCGAGAGCGAGCATCGACAGACCCGTCGCTAGAGATGTTGACGCTAGCAGCCACTGAAATAGATTATTGAAACGATATTCTTCAACGTGGCTGGAGGAGTAAACTGATAAAAATCGTCACGTAAGGAAAAAGCGTGACGTCCCTTTCTCTTTCGCCTTGTATAGTATACGAATGTGAGCATGCCAGTAACGAAATTCAAGGGGACCAACATCGTGCAACACTAAAACCTTTCATTTTAATCTATAATTCACTATTTTATTCACTTCGCACAAAAATTAAAGAAGTAAAAAAATAGCCGATTTTTGATGGGATTTGATGGGATTTTGATGGGATTTTGATTAAAGAAAAAATAGTCGTATCGAAGATAAATAAAAATAATATAATTTAAAGCTCCAAGAATCTAGTTTTTGAATCTCCTGACTATTTTTTAAAAGGTGTTAATGCAACAGAGAGAAATGCTGAGAAAAAAAATCCAAATTTTTTTTAGGCTCCACAGGGTTGGATTTTTATTTTATTAAACGAGTTTATTCTTTTTGCTTTTTACCATTTTGTACAACGGGATAGAAACGGAAATTACACATAAGTGAAAGGGAATTCTACAATACTTTGTTTTTATTTTTCGATTGTCACCTTTTATATGACGAGAAAGAAACGGAAATTACACATCAATAAAAGAGAATTCTACGATTTCTTTTTATTAATTTTCGTTATTTTTATACCTTTTATACAACGGGAAAGAAACGAAAATTACACATCTATGAAAGGGAATACTACAATTTATATATTTTTCTCTTTTTACCTTCTATGCAACAGGAAAGAAATGGAAATTACACCTTAATAAAATGGAAGCTCTACAATTTCTTTTTATAATTTTTCGTTTTTCACCTTTTCTATAACGGGAAAGAAATACAAATTATCATCAATTAAAGGAAATTCCACGAACCTTTCTCCCGGTTTTCTCTACGATGCAACTGGCTACGATGGACCCAAGAAGCTGTATAACTCCGACCACAATCGTCTGTTTGTTGGGGCTGAGCTTCATACTTATGGACTCCGAGGCCTGTTCGAAGATCGAACCAGCATACATGAGGACCACGAGGTATCCACAGGTTTCTTGAGATAACATCACGTTTACCGCTATCCGGAACGCTTGGAAGGTGGTCTTATCTTGAACTGAAAATGATAAACAAACGATATGTCAATTATATTATAACTAAAGATGCGTTAGAAATAGAAACAAATGACACGATAACGCACACATACGTAAAGTAATATTGTAACGCCACATTGTCTTCGATAAAATGTGGAAGTAAGATGGCGTATTCTCAATATCGGTGGTGAAAGAGAAATAGTTACATGTTGCTTGTATACGGGTGGATTGACGGGACAGTCGTTAAAAATAAACTAACTAGCCAACATTTAACAAGGAGCTGTCGAAACGTTTATGACGTATCTATATAGTTATAATATCACTGCATACATGCATATTTTTTACTACTTATTTTTGAAGTGACAACTTCTTAAGGTGTATTATGCGATATTTCTTTGGCAAGAGGTAAACTTATGATTTCGCGTCATAACATGCCCGTAAGCGTGACCGACCGTATTACGTTTCGCTTCTTGCGTCAAACTAGCCACGTTTAGTATAGCGGCCGGTCACAATAAACCAAACAAAATAATGTGGTATAGATTTCAACGGTTCTCTCTCCCTATCTTTCTATATATTTCGAGTACGTTAAGAATACATAGTATTTTCTCTAACATCCTAAAATCTATACACATATATAGCTAACTCACTAACGCATAAAATCCAATTCACACAGTTCCAAAAGGAGTTTCACTTTAAAAAAAGTATACACTGAATCTAGATAAAATACGCGAATGACACAATAAATCAATTTTCATAGGAATAAAGTTAGCATTAAAGGTTACCTAAACTCTTCCAAGACGCCTTCTTAATGGTTCTGGAACATTCTTCATCCCTCTCTAACTGCTGTATCTCTTCTAGCATGTTCTTATCGTCGGTCGTAGTGTTACGTAGCCACGCTAATGCCGCACGAGCTTCCTATAAATTGTTTTATTTATTTTTCTCTATACATAATCATCATCATCATATATATTAATACGTGAAGCCTAAACTTTGTATCCCTTTTTAACGGAATTGGGCGAACGGATGAACGTGAAATTTGGCATAGTTAAAGTTTATATGGCGGAGAAGTGCAGAAACCTATTTATTTTATATAAAATGCATTACAAGTACATTAAATTAATTAAAATATGCATTACTCACACTACTGCTTCAATTTTACACAACATATACGCACATGTAAATAAAAAAGACATTTTGACATCTGTCAATAAAGAACTTCAAAAAAAGGTTGTGAAGGAGGTTGCTATGCTCGACTGTACGTATTATTTTACTCTTACGTTCCAATTACCCTTTTTCATTCTACATTCTACAATGATATTATAACATAATACCCTTTGACAAAAGCAGCCTAATAAAATTCAAACTTAAAAAAATCAATGAATTATGGTCGAATTTCGACCTCAAGCGACCACTAGTATATAATAAGAATGTAAATCTAAAGTGTCTGTATTTTTTAGGTTTTTGTTAAAAAAAAATGTTGCTGGTGTCTAGGAATAAGTAATAAAATACATTTTAATCATTTTTAGAAATGTCTGTCTATCTGTCTAACGAAATCATTTCAAAACAGTGATAGAGACATATCAGTCTCTTCACAAAATACATTTTTTTTACAGTATTTCCTATATTTCTCTTTCTGTTTCAATTTTCTCGTTTTTGTATTATCATGTAATTTTTTTTTAATATGTAAAATAGTTTAATCTTTTGTTTTATTGGAACGAAGTTCCTTACGGCAGGCTTGGAGGAGATAGGGATTTTGGTGCGCGACCGAACTTAAAAAAAATGGGATAGTAAAACCGTAAGAAAAAGTGCGTGGAATAAAACCGTTAAATGAGACGTGCGCAGGCGCGACAGTCGTATACACAAGCGAGTAGTGTATAATACCTTTCTCTTTCTTCTTCTTTCTTTCGAATTCTCGGTGAAACTAATCGTTGAATTAATTTAATTAATCGGTGAATTATAATTATAATATCGGTAATTTAATTAATTTAGTTAATAATTTTTTTTTTGCAAATTGTGTCGATTCTACAATAGCCGAAGGAACTTCGTTCCTACCTGGTGTCCCACGACACCACATTTTTTTTAAATATTTAATTTATCGTTGGAGCATGTTGTGGTTGTCTGTAAATATGACTACATTTATGTGTTACAATAGTCCTAGATTTTATATACTCACTAATGTATTGTCATGTTGACGATCGTAAAATAAATAAATAAATCTGCCTGTCTGTTTGTTTGGGCATGCATCACTGCTAAAACACTGCATTCAAGATAAAACTTTACCGAGAAAATCATAAAGTATATTCTCGGGTAACATTTAGTTTTTGTTCCATTAAAATCGGTCGACTCTATCATAAGTTGTTACAATTTGAATGACGGCTCGAGGTAAGTACGAGAATAGAGTAGGTAAGTAAATGCAATTCAATCGCATACAAAAACAGAATATTATATAATGTATAAATAATATCTAAGGCATAGTAAGATATATAAGGCATACTGTTTTCTGCATTAAGCTATACAGGGACGACGTCACAGGCGCAGTTATTTAAAAAAAAAATACAATCAGATAACAGCCTGAAATTTAAATGGATAAAGAAACTATTATAAGATTATTTAGATATTAAAACATTTTTTTTTATATTATAGGAGGCAAACGAACAGACGGGTCACCTGATGGTAAGTGATCACCGCCGTCTATTGACACTAGCAACACCAGGAGAGTTGCAAGTGCGTTGCCAACCTGTCTTGAGGGAGAGGGGGGGTAATGGTGGTAGAGCCACGCTGAAACTATTACTGGTTTCAGCATGAATGGGTCGGGGGTAGTCCCACCCTCTCATAGAAAACCGACGTGAAGTAACAGTGCTTGCATTGTTGCGTTTCGTTCGGTCAGCGAGAGCGCCGGAGACCCACCTCCCCTCCCCTCTCCTCTTTCCTCTCCCTTTCCCTCCCCTAACCCTTCCCTCCAAAAGATGGCAACGCACTTGCGACTCCGCTGGTGCTGTGAGTGTCCATGGACGGTGGTGATCACTTAACAGCAGGTGACCCACCTGTTCGTTTACCACCTATGACATAAAAAAAAAAGCCTCCGGCCGGAACGAAACGCAACAATGCAAACACTGTTACTTCACGTCGGTTTTCTGTGGGTCGGGTGGTACTACCACGGGCGAGCCGGCCCATTCATGCTGAAACCAGTAGTAGTTTCAGCGTGGCTCTACTACCGCCGATTTTAACAATAACCATAATTAGCTTAGTGTGCTGATATATAATGCAATATGAATAAACATATATATACATGAGAACTTAAGAACGGCCAAATCTAAACGTCGTTCTCGATGTACAAAAACAGGAAATCGTAAAAAAATTAAACATAACAATAAATAATTAAAATTGGATTTATAATTATTTACCTCAATTTTCCCTTGTTTGACGAGGAACACGGGTGTCTCCGGCATAGCCAAGAACACCATTATATGAAGCACGGGAACCGCTGTGCATATCCACAAGACCGCGTCGAACGACATGAAATCTCCAATCACGTATACTACCAAGTATCCCAAGTTTTGGAGTAGGATGAACAGGGATCCGAGAGCGCCGCGAATATTATCCGCTGATATCTATTGAAGAATTTCGTGTCATCAATATCGGATAAGGTATCGGACCAGGTACCTATTTATCTTTACTAGTGATCGAAATTCTACCAAGTTTCAGTGTTAAGGAAAAATACGAAATGTCTATTGATAACGTTCGTTAATAGATACTAAGAAAATAAAAAATGAGGCATATAAAATCAAAAAAGCTAAGTGCATAGAGACCAAATTTGTAGGAAACGAAAAAAATGTTTATCTATTCTCAGAGTTAGAGTTTTACTTATATTCAAAGTTTCAATTTTAGGGAGTGGCATAGGCTATTGATTTTGCCTGCCTATGACCATCAGCTCTAAAAGAGAAGTTCAAGAAATTAAAAAATTCGATAATTCCTTAACTGTATTTTATTCTTACTTTACTTCTTATTTGATGACTTGGTTGTACTTAAATGTATTTGATCCCAAAATCAATTTTAAAACGAAAATTAAAAGGCTTTAGCTGTATTTTATTTCTTGTAGGAATTAAATGGTGATTTGCAACCAATAAGACTAGATGACTTCATACTCAGTTCATTTTTTGAACTTGTGGCACTTAGCTGTCTTTGATTCTATATGCCTCAAATATAGAAGGTCGGTTGAGAAATAGAGGAAGAAGATGATCTTAACTGTTTTCTCTTTGCCAGTTTATATAGTAACGTTATAATTTATATCAATTTCTACCGTTCGACGATCACTAGTAAGGAATTATTTGGTCCCACTAAAATTAACTGAATGCAATTAACATGTTAAAGTTATTATAGTTTCGACTTTTTTTTCTGTAATCTCTATTCTATATATTGATTAGTAATTAACGATTTAGTTCAATGTTGTAACGTTACGTTTAACTTAAGCTAATAACTTGTACAATACATTGATTAATGTACCAAAACGTGGATTTTAACGTGGTCAGAGAATAAATCCCTTTAAAAATATCAATCAGTTCAATGATTTTATAAGCGAATTAATAGACAGACAGACGAAGAGCCTTTTATAAAGCATACAAAAAAATTTTATCGGAAAAAAACCATAGCAACTTTGTTGATTGTGTCAAAAATGCGCATCTGTTCGAGCAGATGGGAGGAAATCCAATTAAATATACTATTCTTTGTCACATTTAGAATGATAATTTTGACAGCTCCCACTAAGGATGCGACAGTGTGTATAATGAATCTGTTAGAATATCAATATTATTGAAGTGAAACTTCTAATGCGACTTCCAACAAGGTTGCGTTAAACGTTCAACGCTCCGGGGAAGGGGGAATAGAAAGAGACAGAGCGAGAAAAATAATCAAACATTTTGTATCTTACTTTAGTTATCATAATCCTATTGTAAATGGTATAGATTTGGATATTTCTCCACTCGAAAATAATAATTAAAAGATACGATCAATTGTGAATTGTAAGCAATGTTAATAAAGTTTGTCTTAAAGAAAAAATATGATTTCACTAAAAAATCAAATTCTACCTCTTCCTATTTTCACGCACTATTTTTCTCATAGAAGATGAAATCGATAGTTCATTTTTTTTTCTGAGCCAACTCAGTTTTTCTGATACGCCTTTCTAAAAAAAGAGTGGGGAGATTCTTAAGCTACATTCAGCCATTTTCGAGATATTTACATTTTTCTCATAAGACTTCTTACTGGTTAGCAGTTGATGACGAAAAACGCGAACAAGGTTAGTAAGTCGGTAATGTTTTTTTTAAAGAAAACATACATTATAGATTATAAATAACTTTAATATTACCGAATAATAAAATATAGTGTGTGCTTGTTCTATATGCGTGGCACTACACTGCAATGAGTGGGTGGTATCATGCAATGAAATATAAGATCATTTGCAATACATTTTACTGAAATAAATAGGTACGACACTTTTTAGATGTGAACTGTCAAAAGTATCATCCTACATTTGAATATGTATAGGGCGTTTTTTTTTCGGTATGGTCTCTGCCTTCGTAGGCAATTTCACCGATGTCAATTGTGACAAATACGCGTTTTAAACTTAATTGCCAAATATTCTATGTAACGACGTAGAATAATCTAAAATAGAAACGTGTCAACATCCTGTGTTGTAAAATTGTCCGTATGTCAAATTCTAACGGTATTATTATAAAAAAGTTAAATACGTAGGTATTGAATTCTGGCTTTAAAAATGTTTCGTATTAAATGCACCGCGGTCGCTGAATGTTCGCCGTCTTGCTCTTTTGTCTCGCTTTGGTTATGTTAGGTTAGATTTGCGAAAAAGGATAACGCGAACTTGCGTCGGGCGAACGCGGTGCATTTATTACGAAACCTTTTTATACCGAGTCTTTAATACGTATTTAACTTTTTTATAATAACACGGCAAGTGTCATAAGAGGAAACATTGAGGTTTAGTATATACCGACGTATTCGTCTCTGTTATCCTTGAATAATGGATCTAAAGCCAATATCTTTACACCATAGAATCCATATTTGTCATGTTTCTAAGCTTTGATTTCTAACATAAATTAAATATTCTAAGAGGCCCCTAAATGTACTTTTTTTTTCTCTATCTGACTACGCTATTGACCCGGCAGGGTCTTCACAGCTTCACCGGACTACTAAGGTTGGCGCTTAAGGCACACAACCGATTTGGGTTTTAGGTAACATACACAAGGGTGCACGCACACCTCGGCTTGGGCTGTTACCTGGAAAAAGACGCGTCTGTCCTAGCTAACTATTCTAAGCTATTCATAAATATATACATTTGTGAACCATACAATCGAAATTGCATGATTCACAAATGAATACGTGTATATCAGAATGAAACG
>MU158842.1:259656-325153 GCA_015888305.1 Antheraea pernyi | reverse complement strand
GGCCGTCTTAGACGGCGACGCCTGCCTGGGGTAGCGAGGGCGCTTTATGCGCGGGGCGCGGGGACATCCGCGATAATTCGCGGTATGACCCACGCCGCGGCACAGAACACAGCTCGGGGGATCGGGGGAGTCTTTAGTGCGAGAACACTCCTTGGTGGAGTGGCCGCCGAGGCACTTAACGCACCTGGGTTTCAGGAGACAGTTTCGTGCGGAGTGTCCGTACACCTGACAGATGTGACACTGCGAGGGCACAGACGTTTTGCGCTGCGGCTCGACGATAACGCCGGAGAAGCCGCAGAGGGATGTGAGATTGAAGACACCCAGAACCATATCATATGGAGCCCTGGTGCGCGGAGAGCGCATACGATGAACCTCGCGAACAGGAATCTTCTGTTCTTTGAGGTCGTCGGAAACCTAAATGTACTACAATTGCCCGATTATATAGCCTTCAGACGAAATTCAGTAAACAAATTTGACGTATGATAGATAGATAGTCTGGTGCAGAAGGACGCCGCATTAAATGCAATTCTCGTCATAGGGGACGCATGATCGAGAACGGAATATATATATATATATATTAATTTATATGTGGTGAAAATACATTTTCTTTTGGGCTTAAAGAGGCCAAAACTACTAAATTTATCGGCAAGGAACGAGGACCGGGAAGATAAATAGGTTACTGAAGGGTCGGCAACGGGCACGTAACGCTTTTGATGTTAGAGGCGTCCATAGGCTATGGTGACCGCTTTACATCAGGCGGCCCGCATGCCTGTTTGCTACCGTCGTGGTATAAAAAAAAGATGACCGTTCGATGCGAAACTTATCGTAGATGGTTCTACGCTATCTACTTATTTTTTGGTTTGCCTTTGCCATCTTTTTAATACCTAACGAAACGGGTGGGAATCGCTTAGAAATAAACAAAAGGAAAATATATATACACAGCCAAGTAAAATTTGCAGGAAGAAATCTATTTTATGTAGGTATAATCAGTCCAAACTAGACTTGTCTCTCGCTGTATTTAATAGTTCAGGTAAAGTGCGACAGCAATAGTCTCCTATTTTAAATTATTTTTCAACCTTGTTGCAGACCGCGTTTCCTCTTACGACAGCCATTGTTGTTTATTACCTACTTTAAAAGTATTCGATTTATTACTACAACGCGTTCTAAAAAAAACATATCGTACTATTTTGTCACAGTGTAAATATAAGAGACAGTATGGAAACTACCTACAAACGTTCGAAAACGGCACGCTCACACAAACATGCGCATTTGCTGTTTTTTTTGTTATGTAATTCCCGTGTTTCTACCAGTTTCCTCATCCGTTAAGCATGTGTTAACCTATTGTTCAATTAGAATAATATACATCGTATTTTAAAAACATAAGGAAACAATAGCTTCCGTTGTAGTACGCGGACCATCTATATATGGCGCGTTATAACAAACCTGTTTACATTCCTATAAATAAAACTAGCCACTACGATATTTTTTTTATTAAATCTTATCAAACAGTATTTGGTTTATATCGTAAAATTTTGATAGACATCCGTTTCGCTGTGCGTATTAAAAAAAGATCTTTAATAATTCAATAAAATGGGTGGTAAGAGAAACGATTAGTGATTTTTTTTTCTCTATATCATAGGATGCAAACGGACAGGTGGGTCACCTGATGTTAAGTGATCACCACCGTCCATATACACTTCCAACACCAGGGGAGTCGCAAGTGCGTTGCCAAACTGTCTTGAGGGAGAGGGGGAGTAAGGCCTCCGGACGGAACGAAACGCAATAATGCAATCACTGTTACTTCACGTCGGTTTCCTGTGAATGGGTCGGCTCGCCCGGGGTACTACCACCCGACCCACAGAAACACACGTGAAGTAACAGTGCTTGCATTGTTGCGTTTCGTTCGGTCAGTGAGAGCGCCGGAGGCCCACCTCCTTTCCCCCTTTCCCTTCCCCGTTCTCCTTTTTCTACCCCACCCCATACACAGGCTGGCAACACACTTGCGACTCCCCTGTTGTTGCTAGTCTCTATGAACGATGGTGATCACTTAACATCAGATCATCCACCTGTTCGTTTGCCTCCTTTTGACATAAAAAAGCTACCCCAGGGAACTTAGAAAAATCCCTACTAGCAAGCTGCAAGCTACGGTTTCATCACTCATAACGATATCATGAATCAGGCAACAGCCAAGCCGAGGTGTGCCGTGAACCTTGAGCTAGTTGCCCAAACAAAAATCGGCTGAGTGCCTTAAGCGCTCGCCTTAGTAGTTCGGTGAAGCTGTTAAGACCTTGCTAGGCCAATAGCGTAGTCAGTTCGAGAAAAAAACAATCATCACGATGTTTTCCATCTCTGAAAGTTCCGGCTCATTAGCAAAGATTCGATCGTACAGAAGATATAGCATAGAATAATATAAAATCAATAACAGTCACCATCATAACATCCTGTAAAAGACTCACTACGAGGTTATAAGCATCTTCGCAAAGGAAAGTATGGTCATAATCACCACGCCAGCCCACGACGTATTCACAACTTCAAAGGCCGAGAAATCTGTTTCACAGTTCTATAAGTTTCCCACATAGGATGACAGTACAAGTACATATCTCAGGTTCAGGTTTTCGAACGATGTTTGTCTTCACAGTCGGCCGTAAGTGTTAACAATTTAAATTAGCAAATGCACACGAATCTCGAAGAAATATTAAGTAGACTTGACCACCGAACTTACTATCGACAAAAATACATATTATAAGATACAAAATACGTGTTTTTAACTTACTTCTTTCAAGTATAATGGAGTAACGACGTAGCAACCGGCGCAAGCAAGACCCGCGACCCCACGAGACGCGATCAGCGCCCAAGGTCGGAGAGAAAACAACGTGATCGTCCAACTGATCTGGAACAAATTCCAGATTAAATCCAATGACTGAATTTTATTCAAAACTGTTCCGTTCGCGTTAATATTCTTGTTATGAGACCTCTGATACCTAAACCCTAGGTTAGATGTATAAATAAAAATTCAACCGTCGGATGTATGTAAGCATATCACATCAGAACGATTGCACCTATTTGGCTACGAGCGCCGGAGGCCCACCTCCTCTCCCCTCCCCCTTTCCCTTACTCCCTCTCTCCACCAAGACATGTTGGTAATGCACTTGCGACTCCCGTGATGTTACAAGTGAGTGAGAGTAAGTGAGATATAAAAAATGTATTAAAAAATACTTCTTCTTTTATTACTTTTTTTTCGGCATGGTATTTGTGAAAGTTTGTATGAAATAAATGTTAGAAAAAATGTAGGGGAAAGGAAAAGTTTTGGGTTAAAAACCTTTAAATACCAAAAGAGTGAGAGTGAGAAAGAAAATAGTAGATATCTTCTATAATATTGAAAGATTAACGCTCAGTTGCAATTTTATTTTATTAAGTACACGGTCGTACTGTAAAAAGAAGAATTTTTCCCATTTTCTTTGTTAGTAACCCATGCGAAACCAAGATGGGAAGCTAGTATGGTAATAAAATAAATTAAAAAAAGTGTGTGTGTACTTATGTACACGCGTTATAAGTTATACTTCTTTGGCGTAACAAGGTACAATCTTTTCAAAAAAATTATCTTTCGCTTTATTCTACGTTTGTAAAAATCAACACTAACAATAGAAAAAAGGTATTTAATACATTGAAAGTTTTAATACATATAGCTAACTTCAGAGTGTCGGTATTTCGTGACGGTGTGCACGCGCATCGTAAAAATTTACTCTCATCATTTTCATAACACGCCAAAAGAAGCATAACTTCAAAAATGGTCGCACTCGACAGTTAAAACTATACTAAAACTCGGTGCAAATAGGGTCATAAATCATAATCTGTATAGCCATGTGCACGTAGAGCATATTATCGATAACATACCGGTTGGTTGGAAAGGTGACTCATGTGCAGCCTAAAGCGCGTTCATTAATAAATCTGACAGTGCGTAATTTTTTATCACGCTTTTATTAGCTTCACCTGTATGTATGTATGTAACCGACCCTTTGAGCTAGATTTTGTCCTACTTTGAACGATCAGATTTAATTCAAACTTTGCACACCTGTCAAAGGTCGATGACAATGCAATAATCCGAAAAAAAAAGTAAAAAAAAAAAATTAAAAATTATGAAATAAAATTAACATGCGTCACTGTTAATATCAGCACCTCCAAATATCAGTATTTTTATCATTTTTTTGTCACTTTTTACAAAAATATACATTTATTTTTAATTTATGCTATTCTTAAAACAAAATTTATTAAATTTTATTTTCTGTTTTTTATTTGGATTTTTTATGAAAGCGTGTTTTTTTAGTTTTTAAACTATTATTTTTATTCATTATTATAATATTAATAATATTATAATATACTAATTGTCAGGATCGAAGTTGAATAAAGAATTTTTGATTTTGATCTTGGGGTTTGAAGGTAAGGGAACAAAACTGTTTTTTGAGTTTTGGAGCTCTTCGACTATCGAGGTTCGGTTTAAAGACGTCGTACTGTGTAATAGTTAGGATAAGGACGGCAATGCCAAAACTTAAATATACTTACAACCAGCATGAGTGAAGTTAGAAGCGTAGTGATCTTCCTCCCCCACCGATCAGCGAGGTCACCGACCAGGAACCCGCAGAATATAGGTGGGAAGAACGTGATCGACGCCATCCAAGATATATGCTCGTCGGTTATTGTTTCTGGTGCTGGGCCGTTCTCGTCTTGGAGTATAGGTGTCATCGGAGACTGCCAACCCATCAGCATGCCGAAGTTCAGAACCGGAATTGTAACTGAAATAAAATAAGTCAGGTCAATAATTTAGCCGTGAAAAGGTTACGAACAGACAGACAGGGATACTAGGTATTTATGTATATTATTAGAACATCACAAGAGCGAAATGTACAGAATGTATGTACCAACGATAATTAATAACAATAAATTAGGTAAGCTTAAACGAAGTCACATAAAACACAACTAGGGCTGTCACCTTCTAAAACTAATAAATCCGAAGTTTATTGTTCACTGACTCATTCGTTGTTAAATATTATTATTTCTTTTCTCAATATGTATAAAGCGCTTCTTCTTCTTCTTACCCTTATCCCACATAAGTAGGATCGGTACAACATGTTTGTCATGTTGTGGTATATGATTTGGCTTAATTTTACGATCGGCCGCCTGGATGATATCAACCCTCCTTGGGATTATTTTGTTGTACCACTGTATTTATGATTATTATTATATAGTTGAGAAGTCTGATGGGCTCTTTTAGCCTTACAATTGTTCGTTCCGGTTAAAACGAAGTTCTTGAAGATTATGGTTTGCTTGTTATATTGCCATTTTTATGTAACGGAAAACTATACAACTTTAGACTATTCCCGAGGACTGCATTTTCTGTTTTTTCTTCAGGGTTCGTGGTTTCAGAGTTTTCTCACTAATACAATATTAGATATAATAAACCATTATAAAAATATAAAATAGGAAAACTATAATAGAAAAAAAAATGCAAATAAAATATGTAAATATTTATAAAGCGCTATAGTGTAAAATTCGCACCAATTACGTATGAGCTAATAATAAGCAGGGATCGCTATATATTGATTTCAAAATGATCAATTTAAGTTATGAATCATCATGACGACTGTATACCCACACATACCGATACCCATAATACCTGTAATATCGAAGTTATCCTACAAGTAATTCTATGGAGAAGTCTTGCCTAGTTTAGGTAACTACGACTTCGTCTGCGTTATTCTACGCGTGCGAACCACACAGCTTGCCCCACTTCAGCACGGAAATAAAACAAACTTCGCTGATCGCGTTACTACGCGTAAATACTTTACTTATAAAAATTGTAGTTTCTTACAAATTTAAAAACTATATATTAAATGAATTTATTATGATAATCGTTTTCAGATAAGGATCAAATGCCAAGGTAGTAAAACAAAATCATTGAAATGTATCTAGTAATCTTGGATGATGCGCGCGATGGTAGACCTCTATTGTTTTATGTCACACTAGCCGACCCGTTCCCACTTCGTTGGGCGGTAATAGGCATTATGAAGCTACAACTTTTTTCTAGAACTCAATCATATATCTCTCATCGTTAAGGCAGCGTTCGTAAGAAACGTTTTACCATTTTTTCTCCGACTCCCCAGATATTTGTTGTAGGGAGTACTACAACCTCACAAACTATACCTCTTTATGATATTAGTATAGATAATATAATTAGTTAATAACTTTTGCCCGTGACTTCGTACGCGTGCAATGGTTATTTTGCGCTAAAACTCAGCGGAAGTTCTGAAAGGAAAAAATAACCCGATTTTGCAACATGTTTCATTGCTGCCCCGCTCCTATGGGTCTTAGCGTGACGATATATAGCCTATAACCTTCCCTGATAAATGAGCTATATAACACTGAAAGAATTTTCTAAATCGGACCAGTAGTTCCTGAGATTACCCCTTACAACGACACAAACTCACAAACCCACAAACTCACAAACTTTTATAATATTAGTATAGATAGTATAGATTACACTTTTTTTTTGCTGTGCGTAATTTTTAATCCGTGATATCTTCTAAAATAGGTATTTATTGAAATGGAATGTTGTACAGGATAATTCTAATCTACATTAAATGCCCAATGTAATTAATGTATTTGATTGGATATTAAAGTATATTAGTAAAAATAACTTCACACATTATTCAATTTTTTTTTAAATAATATGCAAAACATAAACATGTTTACTATGTCTTATTATTATTATTTTAATATATCGTATAAGGTGACAGCCCTAGCAATGTAAGCAGCGCATAAAATATTTTCTATGACTTTATCGATATATGTTTGCCTGCAAGAAGAATTTCTCTAAATGATAGCGGAAATCGTATCAAAACCTGTTACGTATTTTAAACAAACGGACAAACAGACGCGATTTTACTTTATTATTAAGTAGCGAGCCCGGCAGACGTTGTCCCGCCCTGGTAATAAAAACAACCTTGACAAATTATATAACTAAAGCTTCTTCATTAATCACTTTACCTACTGGTGAAAACCGCATAAAAAACCCTTCAGTAGTTTTTGAGTTTATCGCGAACAGACAGACAGACGTGGCAGAGAATTTTACTTTATAATATGTAGTGATATTTATTGATTTGTGCTAAGAGCTTTGAGTCACAGATAGATTACTTTTCAGACTATTTAGAAGACATGATTATTACCCTCTTTAACAGTATTTAAGCAGTAATGTAAAATGTCACAGAAATAGCCAAAAATTAGTTAAGGGCTTATAACAATTGTATAGTAAGTATGTAACAGCGAAATTGTATTTAAAAAAAATCACATAAATCTCATAGTTCTCCTGAAATAAAAAGACCATTTTCAGTAGAACCAAGTCACGGGCACGAGCCAGTGTACTATAATTTTGACGTATAATTTAAATAACATTCTGGCTATAATCATTACATTCATTCTTACAGCCTACCTCGGTAGACTTACGGCATAGCTTGATCATTTATAGAATTTTGTATACCCCATTTATACAGCGCGACTGGTTAATCGACAGCAATATTTTTAGAGTATAATCATTAGTCGATTCTCGTTCTAAATCAATTAAAAAAAATAGGACCTTAATATTTGACCTAATTATCTCGAGAAACGCAAAACTAATATACACTCAACGTTAGGTGATTTAGGCAAAAACGAACTGGTGTAATAATAAGGAAAGCAATGGATCACTTTTTTTTTTTTCTCTCGAACTGACTACGCTATTGACCCTGCAGGGTCTTTACAGCTTCACCGGACTACTAAGGCGAGCGCTTAAGGCACTCAGCCGATTTGGTTTTTAGGTAACATACACAAGGGCGCATGCGCACCTCGGCTTGGGCTGTTACCTGAAAAAAGTCGCGTCTGACCTAGCTAACTATTCTAAGCTATTCATACATATATACATTTGTGAACCATACAGTCGAAATTGCATGATTCACAAATGAATACGTGTATATCGGAATGAAACGAACTAAAACTATTCGATTCAGTTCGTTGAGGGGAAAAAAAACAAAACCCTCCCACCATGTGTATGTATGTGCACGTGTGTGAGAGAGATGATCTCATATGTGACAATGGATCACACCGTGTCGCGCAGTACCGCCTACGTCCCGCACCTCGACCCGCGCCCCGTTTCCCTTTGTTCGAGCATGCATCGTTCCGACGATAAGCAGTTACGTAATGATTAACCTTGAAAGCGCACCTTTAATATTGTTCATTGAACCTAGATGTGATTTTTTAAAGTTTAAAAGTATCAATCCCATACTTTTGAAAGCCTTAGAACAAGCTTTAATTTAGGTTTTCTTGGTTGTTTATTAGTATTTGTTTTGATATTATTATTCTATATGATAAATGTGACCATGAACTACCAAAGGATTGAAGGGTGTTAAACTTTAAACAGTCACCTGGTATATGTATAATATACTTTTCCACAAAACAATGTGTATATAATTATTCATATTTAAATTTATCATCATCGTCATCGGTTTGGAAAATCTCAGAACTATATAATTATAATAGCATTCCTTTTAGATAAATTAGATGTATGTTCTGTCGTTAAAGATTAGGAGGTGATTGATTGTCTTCACTTTAGGAAGTCGAATCATAATAAGATTGCGTTGAAAAGGCACATATAACCGTGTTCCGGCAGCTGTGTGCTAGACCTGTTTCTACGTTTACCGTATGACTGCTGGGTGGCCGGTTATTAATGGACTCTTTTTTCTTTATTTTTATCGAGGGCTTGTTAAAAAGAATACGCCACCCTGATTCATACAAAAAACAACAATCAAACAAATTAAATTAAATTAAAATTACTTTCTCGCCCTTATACCGATGTCAACTAAATTAATTAGCGGGCTCAATATACATTGTCCTGCCCTGACTATAAAAAAATCCTTGGCAAATTATATATTAAAACCTTCCTCATTAATCACTTTATCTACTGGTGAAAACCGCAAGAAAACCCGTTTAGTAGTCTTTGAGTTTATCGCGAACAGACATACAGACAGACGCTGTAGGGGAAAGTTTTATACTATGTAATGATAATGATTTGGCTTATGGATGATTCGTCATTTAGTATAATTGAAATTAATAGAGTAATTATATTTAATAGAGTAATCGATCAATTGATGATAGTATACAATGGATAGTCTATTTAACCATACGATTAAAAGATTTAAACATAATTAGGATTTTAAACAATAATCTCAATAGAGGTGCTGAAAACGAAGATTTGCAAATGGAACAGTTTTTTGTTTCTTTTTTTTTAACCAGACTAACGCTTTTGGCCTGATGGCCTGATCACAGCTTCACCGGAATAATAAGGAGAGCGCCTATGGTGTTCAGCCACTTGGTAACAAGCTCAAGGGTGCAAAGTGGCCGAACCTCGGATTGTTACCTTGCATGCGAAAACGAGAATCTTACTAAGTTAAGCTAGGTAAGCTCATCTACAGGTACAGATGTTGACGGACCATGGATGCTTTGGTCGATATTTGCATCGCATAGCCAGGAAAGAACCGACCCCTAAGTGTCACCATTGCGATGCGTGCGAAATGGACACTGCTCAGCACACTATGGAAGTTTGCCCAGCGTGGGCTACGGAACGCCAAGAGCTCATAGAAGTCGTCGGAGCTAGTCTCTCCTTACCAGCGGTAGTTCAGTCCATGGTTGAATACGAGCCTAAATGGACTGCGGTTCTCGCCTTCTGCGAGAGCGTTATGGCGCAAAAAGAAGAAGCAGAGAGAGAAAGAGAGAGAGACGTTGCGGCTCCAGCAATCCGTCGTCGAGGGATCGGGCGCAGAAGGAGAGGTGGAGGCATATTCCACCAGATGCCTCCCTAGGAAACCTCCAAGTGGGGTAGGTAGGGTAGGGTAAGAGTAGGAATTGGTTAGGTAGGGATAGGATTGTAGGGACTGTGTAGGTAGGTAGGTTTGGTAGGGTTAGGGATTGTAGGGTGGGGGAATGGGGGGAAGCTGGTTAGGTAACCTCTAGCTTACCTACTTACTTTGTGGGTAGGGAAGTATAGGGGATAGGTGGGCGTAGGGTTGTGTAAATAGGTAGGATAAGATTAGGATCGAGGGTTGGGGGGAGGGGAGATAGGGTAGTTTAGGACGGAGTGAACCTAGGGAAGGCTATGGCGGATGGTGGAGCGGCGATGGAGCGGTTTTCCTCTCTGTTGCTGGCTGAACCCGGGGGGAAGGGGCGGGGGCCCCGACTTCCCATTGCACTGGTTCGGCGGGCTGGGAGGCACTCTCGCATCCGGGCTGCCTCAGCCGGGTGTGGCGTGAAAGCGCCTGCCGCCGGGGGTGTCGCGGAGCTTGCTCACGCTCCCCCGTGACACTCCCATAGTGCGGCGTACGGTTTGCCGTGGAGTTTTAGTCGGTTAAAGTCGCCGTAAGGCATCGGCAGCTGCGTCCCAGCACGCAGTTGGCGGTCGACTCAGTTCAGGCCCTCCCCCGGGAGCCTGACAGTCCATGATGGATTTTCCCTCCACGTTAAAAAAAAAAGAAAAAAAGGTAAGCTCATCTAACGTATAAGAATTAGTGGAACAGCTGAATTCATACTAATAGTATAATGCGGAAGTTTGTTCGTTTATTATGCTATCAGGACATTCACAACTTAACTACTCTTGATGAAATTTCGCATACATGTTGTCAAGGGTACAGAAAAGGTATACGGTACCTTTTATCCCGAAAAAAAAAAACTATTCCGGAGGTGTACCTCTGAAAAATCTATAGATTGATCTGTAGATCAACTCTTTTTTTTTTTTATACGTGGGGAAATCCCTTATGGATACGCCACCCCCCCGGGGGAGAGGGTGGGTTATGTCCGACTCGCACGGACTAAAACCCCACGGTGTACCGTCCGACCGTATTGTTGGGGCGGCAAGGGATCGATCTATGCTTCTCCCCTTGAAGAGCCGCCCCAACGGTCCTCCCGGCGGAAGGTGACCGCCGGGCTCCTACCTATAGAGAGGCAACCGGGTACACACCGGCTGCCCCCCCTCGTCCGCCGAACCTGTGCAATGAGGAGATGGGCCCCCCGGCCCATCCCCTCAGGTCCGGCTACGGTGGCGGGAGGAGTTGGGCAAAGCGCCGCCTCCTCCCGCCGGTCCTCCGTTGGCGGAGAGGGCCACTTAGAGGGTCTACCTCGCGGGCCCTCTCCGCCGCCTCCTTCTGCGAGATGACCTCCTCGCAGAAGGAGGCCATCGCTCGCCAAGCATGTTCGCTGCCGAGCATGGCCAAAACCACGCTCGGCAGCAACAAATTCCCTCCTACATTCCCCACCGCCGCAGCCAGAATGCGGCGCTGCCCCTCCCACGCAGCACACTCGGACAGAGTGTGCTGCGCGGTGTCCTCATCAGCGCCGCACTCGTGACATGCGGCGGTCGGCTCCCTGCGTGCGATATGGTGCAGGTACCATCCGAAGCAACCGTGCCCGGTGAGTACCTGCACCATCCGGAACGCCAGGGAGCCCCACTCCCGTCCCATCCACTCCCGCAGGACCGGGCGGACGGCATCCACTGTATAACGCCCATAGCGCGCGTCCACCAGGTCCTGCATCCACCTCTCGACCGCCACCTCCCGGATCTCCCGCCTCTTAAACTCAACTTCCCTGAGAGCCGGAGGCTCTCCACTACGCTTTCTCGCCGCCGTGTACTGATACACAGCGGCGAGGACACCCGCCTCCAGCTCCCAGGGTAGGGAGCCGAAACTGTAGATCAACTCTACATTAACGTAGACTAGCGGATCTTGAGACGTCCTATACCATAAAAGAGTCGCTGCGACATGTTCTCTTTGTAATAATTGGGTAAAGGCATCTCACTGATCTCACTCAAATTTTTCACTTTTCCTTACGATTTTTAAATATTTTCTGTCATACAAACGTTGTCCTGACAATTACAAATGCAACACAACACGAGTTAGTCAAAGTCAAAGGCGGCTATGGATTTACTGCGTTCGAAATCCCGATTCGATATATATTTTTTTCGAACTGACTACTCTATTAACCCGGCAGGGTCTTTACAGCTTCACAGGCGGCTATGGCTTTACTGCGTTCGAAATCCCGAAACGGAATTCCGTATTTATGAGGCTGCCTTTAAGTGCAACCGTTCTGAAATAATGTATATACATACCTTGGCAATTGATTATTATTTATGTAAATACCTTGTTTAAAAAACATTTTTATTCAGTCACTTAGGAATTAAAAAAGAAACAACCATATTTATCTGCGCATCCGTTTGATCATAAGCCTGTCTTTGCTAGAAATATCTGAATTATATACCTAAGCCTTCCTTATGAATCACTGTATCTACTGGTGAAATACAGCGTGAAAATCCGTTCAGTAGTTTTTGAGTTTATCGCGAACAGACAGACAGACAGACGTAGCAGAGGACCTTAGAATAATAACACATAGAAAAATAGTTCGGTACTATGATAATTAATCACACAACATTAATTAACTCGTTATCAACTATATATACACGATCATGTATGAGTTATTACAGTTTACGCATACCTACGCATTGTTTTATAATAGTGATAAAACTAGGCTAATGTAGATAATAGAATTGGAAATTTTTTATCATTTTTTTTTCTTACATCTTACAGTATATGTATCGCAATCGGCATTATTGTTTGGTTGTTAATTTTATTGTTCTATATTTTGTCTCTGTATATTTTATGCCGATGAAGTAATAAATACACACAAAAATAATATATGGATTAATTAACGACATTTATGTCAAAACAAAAAAAAAAGGATACACGCCAAAAGTGCAGTAAATACAGTTTTTAATTAAAAAAAAATGAATAACAATTTTCTATTTTTATTCTCCCTAAAAAATCTATATTTATTGGAAGTATACCTATACACCAGTTAATTCTAGAACATTCTGTGATCATTCGAAAAAATATTGGCGACTTCCGTGAGCATACTTCGACGCGTTCGATCCACGGGTGAAGTCAAAACTAGTAAGTTAGGACCCAACATACCATAATTGATTGTATCTATTCCGAAATCCAGTACATGTATAGACGAGTTAAAATATATCAAAAGCTATAGGTAACCAATAGCTAGTACCTAGGAGTTTTTTGGGGGATCTTAGATCATGTCATGGTTTTTATATTTTATTCATATCTTGTGGCATTTGACTATATATTTCGTAATATTGGTGGCATTTTATGTAGTACTAGCAGACCCGGCAGAGGTTGTCCCGCCCTGGTTACAAAAAACCTTGATAAATTATATACGTAAGCCTTCCAACCTACGTCCATCGACGCTGTATCCGAACGTCATCAACTAAGACATTGTCGCTTCTAACGACAAGTCCAAACATAGGGGCCACTTTTTTTTTTTTTCGAACCGACTACGCTATTGTCCAAGCAAGGTCTTAACAGCTTCACCGGACTACTACAAGGGGGCCATCATCTTGTTAAAATATTGAATTACTCTTTACAAAGGGTAGAATTTAGCACAACATGGTGCTGAAAAGATACATCGCAACATAGAGTTGCCACGTAGATACATTCGTGTTTGTGACTCGGGCGACACTTTATGCATGAGAGATATAAATAAAGGTGTAACAAAAAACTGAACTAAGACTTCCAATTATTAATGTGTGTTTATAAACAAGTCTAATATTACAAGGCAATGTTTTGTTTGCATTTATCTATTTTGTTTAGGGTCAAGCTGGTGTCGTATTACGTGATAGAGTTCTACCACGGCACACGGCACCATGCATTTCACCTATATGCATTAAATACTCTTAATATTTTCAAAGATATATATATATATATATTTTTTATGTCATAGGTGGCTAACGAACAGGTGGGTCACCTGCTGTTAAGTGATCACCACCGTCCATGGACACTAACAACACCAGAGGAATCGCAAGTGCGTTGCCATCTTTTGGAGGGAAGGGTTAGGGGATGGAAAGGGAGAGGAGATAGTAGAGGGGAGGGGAGGTGGGTCTCCGGCGCTCTCACGGACCGAGCGAAACACAACAATGCAAGCAATGTTACTTCACGTCGGTTTTCTATGAGAGGGTGGTAGTACCCCGGGCGAGCCGACCCATTCATGCTGAAACCAATAATAGTTTCAGCGTGGCTCTACCACCATTAAAAATATTATAGGTGGTAGAGCCACGATGAAGCTATTACTGGTTTCAGCATGAATGGGTCGGCTCGCCCGGGGTACTACCACCCTCTCATACAACACCGACGTGAAGTAACAGTGCTTGCATTGTTGCGTTTCGTTCGGTCAGTGAGAGTGCCGGAGACCCACTTCCCATAATAAATAAAGGATTTTGATACAGGTTTATATGTAGAATATTTTTATATATTATTTGTAGAATGAAGAGAAATGGCCTCGAAATCCATGTATTAAAATATTTTTCGGTCGTTAACAAAGATAATGGTAACTAAACATTACGAAATACATCAAAATAATGTACTTAGGAATTATATATATTAAAAAGGCTCACAGTCCATGATGACATATGTTTATCTCCAAAAGATAACTAACAATAAGCATACGTTACAAATTATTTTAAAAAAAGAATACGTTATTTTTGAATATATTTTAACTAATTTAATTTTAATATTTGTTCAGTTTCATTTAAACGCAAGAAAAAAAATGTTTGACAAAATTTACGAGGCCTCTTTGTCGTTGATGAACTGTCAATGTTAAATCGCCAAAAATGGAATGAATAGTATTATATGTGTGAATGGCCTAGACACTTTATTATACTTCTCCTATGCGAAGCCAAGGCGGATCGCTTGTATTTGTATAAACGACATCCATAATTTTACACACTCTTATAAAAATTATATCAATTGATAATGAAGGTAAAATAATTCAGACTGTAGGTGTTAGAGCCACGCTGAATCTATTACTGGTGTCGGCATAAATGGGTCGGCTCGCCCGGGGTACTACCACCCGACCCACAGAAACACCCACGTGAAGTAATAGTGCTTGCATTATTGCGTTTCCTTCGGTTAGTGGAACCAGAAAGAAAGCTGGAGGCCCACTTTCCAACCCTCTCCTCTCCCCCTCACGTCTCTCCTTCCCCCCTTCACACAATCACAGGCTGGCAACGCACTTCCGATACTTCCCCTGGTGTTGCTAGTGTCTATGGAGGGCGGTAATTACTTAACGTCAGGTGACCAGGCTGTTCGTTTGCCTCCTATGGTGTAAAAAAAATGATTTATAATTCAAAAAAGAACACAGTTAGTCCATAGTTTTCAGAATTATTTTTCGCAAATTACATCATAAAATGTGACTTAGTATGATCGTAGCACTCCTGTAAGCGATGTCTAAAATCATCGATGATTCTGCAGCAAGTTTATGATGTTAGACATTTTTCTTCTGATGTTTCTTCTAAGGCATCAATAGACCGCAGATTTAAACCATAAATATTATTTTGGACATAACCCCATAATAAAAGTAACAATAAGTAAGATTCAGACTATAAAGTAACCAAGAGATGTCTTCTTTTCGAGTGATCGTTGTTTAGGTAACTTAGTCTATGAGAAGAGTCTTTTAATTCTTGCAGTAGCTTAATTTTATGAGAATGCTTGCCCAGTAGGGAGTCCGTTATTTACCGAATTGGTATTGTTGACTTGGATATCGATCAAATTCTTAAATTATACCCTAAAAAAAGAATAAAGAAAAAAATCCGATGCTGTTTAACGGCGCCTAGATGACGACACTTTTCCCGTTCATTTAATATGGGTTTTTTTCACTTTTTAGGAATAAATTGTCATCTTGCTTATTTCATTACATAGTATAAAACAAAGTCCCCTTTTTTTTTACGTGGGGAAATCCCTTATGGATACGCCACCCTCCCGGGGGAGAGGGTGGGTTATGTCCGAGTCGCACGGACTAAAACCCCACGGTGTACCGACAGACCGTTTTGTGGGGGCGGCAAGGGATCGTTCGAGCTAATCAACCTTGTAGAGCCGCCCCCACGGTCCGCCCGGCGGAAGGTGACCGCCGGGCTCCTACCTATAGAGGGACAGACCGGGTACACACCGGCTGCCCCCCCTCGTCCGCCGGACCAGTGCAATGAGTAGATGAGCGAAAAAAAAAAAAAGTCCCCTACCGTGTCTCTCTGTCTGTTCACGATAAACTCAAAAACTACTGAACGGATTTTTATGTGGTTGTCACCAGTGGATTAAGTGATTCATGAGGAACGTTTTGGTATATAATTTGTAAAGGATATTTGTATAGTCAGAGCCATCAGGGCGGGACATCGTCTGCCGGGCCCGCTTGTAATTGAATAACTTACCGAATATTCTTAATTCTCTATCTATATATTTTGAGAAGGTCAAAAATTATTAGAAGAAACGGTAAAAATAAATTTAGAAAAGTGAAAAAGCCCCATGTTAAACGAATAGGAAATGTACCGTCATTTAAGCACGGTTAAACGGCATCGAATTTGTTTCCTTAAATTTTTTAGACTATAAATATTGATATACAAAAACCCAAGAGGCCTTAACGTCTCACAGCCGGCACACAATAATGAGTGCATAATTTTGGATTACGCACTCATTTTAAATAGTCTCGCGTCACTTGCGTCCTTGTGAAAATAACTCTAAATCATACAGGTAAGGTCGAATTTGCAAAACCATAAGTATATCGCACAACTATAACCACGTATGGAAACTTTTAGCGGGAAGGTTTTGAGCGCTAATTTCTTCGAGACTGTGTGTCTTGGGTTTTTAAATGTCAATGGCTATAAAGTAACGATTTAAACGAAACTAAGTATTTAAAAAAACAACTCGGTAATTAATAGACACCCTAATGCCCATATCTTTCTTTGGAATACGCTATAAACTATTGTTATCACCCACCTCCGGTGCCGCTGCATCACATTCAAGAGACGAGACTACAACACGACCGGAACATTGATATGACATTGACTCTAGCGCCATCATATTAGAGATTCACATTGATACTAGCGCCACCATATTAAAAGACACATTGAAACTAGCGCCACCATAATAAAGATACATAAATAAGAATAATTATTACTATATAGATTTTAATAAGACTTAAATAAGAATATCATTACATAGAATTGAATCATTAGTTTGATCATTATGAATAATAAATAGTATATTCTTTAACTTCATAGTTCGGCCATGAAAGGCATAGATGTCGCTGATTTACATGTCGAAACAGATTAGTAAACACATTCGAGATACATAAATAAGGATGATTATATAAAATTGTTATATAGCTTAAATAACATTAATTTGTTCATACTTTATTATTTTTGTGTTACTTAAATTATTTTGCGGAATTATGTGTAAATACTAATCGCTTTGACGTACATAGATCGGCTTTTAAAAGGCAAGATGTCTGTGATATCTACGCACTTCTTATATAACAAGTATTGTAAGGCGAAGCTCTGGCCAAATAAATAGTGACAGTATCTACGAAGTATTTATCGCCATTCCTGACTACATCGACACTATACGTGATTAGTGTAATACTATGTTATGCACACGTTTAACGATCCTGTGGAATGCTTACTAGTTGACTGGGTAGGATTTTCAATAACCGACCGTGATACTTTCTTGATTTTACGTTTTCTTTCGTTCGTTTTGTCCTCGATCGAACCGTTCGCTGTTTATCTAATGTCGAAGCAGTCTGTTCAAATCTTACATCGCAATTTTTGATCGTTTGATCAGTTGGATTATCTTGTAAAGTAATGTAAATGAATACATTAATAAATTCATGGAATTTACGCCGGGCATATATTGCCGAATTATTGCTTCGATAAAACTCTCAAACAAAAAACAGTCAAAAAGTACGATGAATCACAACCATTATAACTAAATTCCCAGAAACCGAGCGTTCTTTCTTTTTTGCTTTGTCAGCACCCCATCCCGTGCGTATTAGGCATTTTATTAAAACTTACATTTTGAAGGAGTTACGAGCCCCTCTGTATAATCAAAGACACACTGAAATACGATAAGGTTTAAGGTTTACATAAGGTGGTAGAGCCACGCTGAAGCTATTACTGGTTTCAGCATGAATGGGTCGGCTCGTCCCGGGTAGTACCACCCTCTCACAGAAACATCGACGTGAAGTAACAGTGCTTGCATTGTTGTGTTTCGTTCGGTAAGTGAGAGCGCCGGAGGCCTACCTCCTCTGCTCCCTCCCCGCAGCGCAGGCTGGCAACACACTTGCGACTCCTGTGGTGTTGCTAGTGTTTATGGACGGTGGTGATCACTTAACATCAGGTGAGTCACCTGTTCGTTTGTCACCTGTTCGTTTGTCACCTATGACATAAAAAAAAACATGCTAAACTAAGAAGAGGGCTCTCAAGTTATCCTGCCGGAACCCACGTAAAGGCGCTTGTCGGCAGATTTTTAACTTAAGTGTGCTAGCTAACCAGATGAGTTTAATAAAAGTCATAGCCCCATACGCCATGGTTTTATCAGAATGTTTTCCTTCACGGAAAGCTCTGGACATCCGACATGACGTCCAAGCACGCTAACCACTAATTAATTATCACTTCAATAGTTATTTCCTAAACGAAGGCAAACGTTTTTTCGGCTTTTTTATTTCTAATAGCGAAGCAATCAAATTGCCAGGTATCTTTAAAAGCGAGAGTGAATTAATAGTCAAAACACAGACGACAGAGGTCCGAGTTTTGTTGGCGACACTAAACGAACTCTGTTCTGCATACAAACAAGAATTGAACACGTGACTACGGAATGGCAATTCTTGTTGCCGAATTCATGAGATGCGGTCGTTACTAGATTGTCTGTATTGATTAGCCGGTCTATTGTTGCGGTTTTGAATGCTAATTATTAACACGGTAATGGAAAAGAACAAAAAGATTTTCATATCAAAGTTATCATCTGCTACCAAAGAGACTTTAAAAATTTTGTTTCTAGATTATTACTGCCATCGTTAAGTAGTCTGTTTTAGTTTGTTGTTAAATTTTTATATGTGTAATGTATACTAATGATCGTTAAATGGTCGAAAAACGATCATAATAAGAGGTACAAACTGTTTCTTCAAGTGTTTAATATATAATAATCTTTTTTTTTATAAACGTGATAGTTTCTTCAAATAATTGGAAGAAAATGAGAAAATATTATCATCACATAGTATAAAACAAAGTCCCCTACTGCGTCTGTCTGTCTATTCGCGATAAACTCAAAAACTACTGAACGAATTTTCAAGCGGTTTTCACCAGTGGATAAAGTGATTCATGAGGAACGTTTTGGTATATCATTTGTTAAGGATTTTTTTATAATCAGGGCGGGACAACGTCTGCAGGGCCCGCTAGTAAATTATATTTCAAAGTTGAATAACTTCGAAACGCGTCGGTTTATCGAAAAGTTATAAACTTTTTTGTAGAGCGTTCAATTGTATAGAAGAAAATGGTTTGGTCTAGCCTTTATGAGCCCATTAAAGAGTTATAAAATTCTAAACTAAAAAAAACAAGCTTTCCCGTATTAATCATACGGGAAATTGATATTTACCATGCGGAATATCCTAATAGTAATGTTACGGGCTGTGGCTTTCACGCTTTTTTTTCATCATTTCCATGAATATTTTTGATATATTTAAGAAGAAAAAGAATAGTCGCTTTTTTTAAATCTGTCTATTGTACAGCGTATATATATTTGAAAAACATTATAGCTACGTTCATTTTTGACAGATGCACAGACTTCTCTTCTGTGTTTTTTTATAAGAAAGATATACATATATAGGAATATAAATTTCTTCTGTGCGTGTGTATGTCACTGAACTCCTCCTAAACGGCTGGACCGATTTTGATGAAAATTTGTGTGCGTGTTCCAGTTGATCCGAGAATGGTTTACATTCACAATTGGACCCGGTAGGTGGCGTTGCGGTTGACTTTTAGGATTTTTTTATTATCAAGGCAGGACAACGTCCGCCAGGTCCGCTAGTATTATATATATATCATGTGTAACCTATATATATATATATTACCATTATTATAAACTATTACCATACTAAATTTCGTCAAAATCCGTCCAGTAGTTTTTGCGTGAATCCCGTACAAACGACAGACAAAATTTTTAAAAACTACGGAAATGTTTTCTGTCGTTCATTTCACGAGAATATTTTTTCTTTAAAATATTCAATGTAAAGATTTCGTCCCGTTAGCCTTTTATTATATGTATAGATGATATAAACCTTGGGTTTAGATCGCCATTACATGTTTCTCACGTTGCCAAGCTATGACCGGTGAGTCAACAGCTCGTAGTTCTGCGAAGTGACTGCAATCTACGTCATTGCAGAATTATCTCAAACAGGCAAAAAGATAGGGAATTACCTAATGAAGCAAACGATTGCGAGAAAGGATTTAATACTGTGTAATTTTGGTCTACGGTTATTAACTTATTACTTTAATTAATTTCTATAAATCTTGTATAAATAAAATGATAAAGGCCTACCGTTAGGCGCGTATCACACAAAACTTCTTTAGGCGCGTCCACCGGTATTTTTTAGCAGGAGATAAACTTATTATTTCACGTCATAACATGCTAGTTAGCGTGACTGGCTTTCGTCAGACTAGACTAGCATTGTATAGCGGCCTGTGTAAATCAATCAATATTGGATTTGTGATTCTGTATCGAGATTGTGCAGTCCATCATGTTTGGTAAATGAATAAACTATATAAAAATGTATATAATTATTGCTCCGAGTACGCCAATAGACGTAAAAACCGGGCTAATGTCAATAAGTTCAATATACAAATTGTGAAATACTAATATTTTAATTTACACTATAATTAAAAAATTCAAATTCAGTTATTTCGTTGTTTACAGTTTTCATTTCTATCGGCAGTCCTTATGACTACTTCGACTTGTTTTTTGCATTGCTTCTAAGGTTACTCACTACGTCGGTATGAAAGAAAATGTATAAAAATTCGTATTGAGAAGTGAAAAATTTGGAGACAAATATCACCAAATAAAAAAGAGATATGTGAGTGATTTTTTAAATTTTTGACAGACTATATATTACTTATTGAGTTGCTAGTTTATTTCATGACATGGTCGTAATGTAAAAGCAAGATTTGGTTTCTTTTTCTTCGTTAGTACATATACATAGTAAAAAAACCGAGGCGGATAATACACATAGGAGTTGTTGAGATATGTATGCTTGGTACACATATATGTTTCAGCAACTCATATATGTATGAATAGTTTAGCTTAACTTAGGTTAGCTTTTATAGGTCGCGAATTGCATGAACAGGCAACAGCCAAGCCGAAGTGTGCCGTGCACCCTTGAGCTGGTTGCCCAAAACAAAATCGGCTGAGTGCCTTTAGCGCTCGCCTTAGTAGTCCGGTGAAGCTGTTAAGACCTTGCTAGGTCAATAGCGTAGTCAGTTCGAGAAAAAAAAACCGAGGCGGATAGCTAGTACTTATCCCATTCCATGCCACCAATGCACCCGTCTACGTTTGAACTTGTTTTACCTTTTTTTTATATTATAGGAGGCAAAGGAAAAGGTCACCTGATGGCAAGTGATCACCGCCGTCTATAGACACTAGCAACACCACGGGAGTCGCAAGTGCTTTGCCAACCTGTGTTTGGGGGGAAGGAGGAGTGGGGGAAGGGGGAGGGGGAAGAGGAGATGGGCCTCCGATGCTTTCACTGACCGAACGAAACTCAACAATGCAAGCACTTATTACTTCACGTCGGTTTTCTGTGAGAGGGTGGTACCACCCCGGACGAGCCGACTCATTCCATGCTGAAACCAATAATAGCTTCACCGTGGCTCTACCACCTACAAGAATATATGTGTATCCACAGTAGCTACAACGCCGCACCCCGAGTGCGTTCTGTATACGTGATGTTAAAGATGCGTTTTATATTAGTGCATTCACAAAAATGTTGCCCTTTATTATTTCACTGCACATTATATTATATTTTTCGTCTAGTAACATCTGTACTATGAGAAGATATGGATATAATATGACTTACTATAACTTCAATGATATGACCTATGACCTATAATTCACCATAAAAATAGATGGCAAATAGTACAAACTTTTTGTTAATAGATGTCATCGAATCGGTTAATCAATATTCTGTACAAAGATATATTCTTTTAAAACTATACTTGCAACTTGTACACTCGAAATGTCAAACGTCACTGTGATATAATATTATGTGTTAGGCATATCAGAAGACTTCTGACCCACATATAAATGTCGCGGATGTCGTATATCTAAACTTTGCCCGTAGATAAGTGTTCAATATTTCTTGCTACGAACGAAATAGAAATAAGGCCACATTAGGATTTTTTTTTTTTAAATAAATCGTCCTAACTAATAAGCGCGGATGTGAGTTTGTTTGTTCGTTAAACCTTAACTATTCAACCGATTACAATGAAATACTGCATACACGTTATCAGAGGTAAAAACAAGGCATAGGATACCTTTTATCTACAAAAAGCAATGTTCGCAAGGTATGTGTCGCAATTAGTAGGTTGGTATTGACGACGCACTTTAAGTAGGTTCATCCATCGGGACGTGAACGCCTCTGGCGCGGGCTTTGTGGAATGCATGTATGGCAAAAAAAGATAAGAATGAAGCCGCCATAAAGAAGACAATCTCTATAAAAAAAAATGTAATATGATGTAATGTAAGCTAGTAATAATTTAATAGTTAAGTAAAATGACAATAGTTGCTCAGATTTTAAACGATTTTTAATAAGACTGATAAAATTAACGAAACTAATTAGCAGAAAAAAGGTACGGACCAAGAGTCTGCAGAAAAAAAGGTATGGGTCAAATTTACATTAAAGAATACGAAGCTGCGGTCAAAAGCCTAGTATTGTTATAAACGAGAACCATCAGTAAAAATTGTAAGATTCTTTTTTTGTCTTTTAAAGAAAAAAACAACAGAAATAACTTCGATCTGGCAGGAAATAATAATCAAACACACTATTATTTATATTCTCATGCTTTTACAGAAAAAAACATTAATATAAACATTTGTCACTTTTTAATCTTCTCGTTTTGGCACCGCAGAAGTGTTTGCCACTATCACTGTTCTATTTTATTTCAATATAATCAAAGCCGACTTTGATTCTTCTTCTTTTAAATGTAAAGTAGGTTTTAATTCAACCTCCTTAACAATTTGATCTTGAATAGTTAAGAGGATGTTTTTTGATTGTTTGGTAAAATTATAATATTTCGTGATAAAAAGTTGCAGATATAAATCTTAAAAGGTGATAAATAAATAGTTTTTATACTTAACAAGCGGATGTGCAAGTTACATATAAAAATGTCGTACCTACTCGTTTGTATGAAAATTCTCATTATAATTATTATACGGACGTATGTTGAAAACTTGTTTAGCCGCTTATTACCGCTGGAGAATTATTTATAAACTTGTCGCTAATACAAGTACAATCGCCTGCAGAAGTCATAATCAATTTTTATCTTATAGAATTCAAGAGATTATTTTTGACGTGACAACATCTTATAATTCGATGAACGCCACTGGCACGCACGAAAAAGCATTACTCATTGTCACGTTCCGCCTGAGCCGAGCGTGCAAGCGAGAGCGCGTAACAAGCGATAGAGAGGCGCGACCGGCCTAAAGCGTTCGGGTTGTGACGCATCTATCTATACATAGAATTCAATTCAATTCATAAAAGTATGCAATTTTTTATCGATATTTTCTTATGACGTCATCACGTAAAATTATCGTCCGTAAACCGACTTCACAGATAACCAATTTTTCAAGTAGAAGCTTCTGTAGGCGATTTTAAAGTGAACAGTCATGCTTAGTTCGGTGACGCTACTGAATCGTGTATACTCGGTTCCAGTCGTCATCAACTGTTATTACTGTCTGATAAGGAATAATATTTAACTACGATTTTATTATTATGTATATCATAATAATAAAATAATATTATTTGTGTTTTGTATATATATAACGAGTGCACTTTTGTGTATATGTATATGTTGTGTGTAATTATGTATAATTTTAACATTATTTATTTACATTTAACATTGACGTATCTGTATGAACTTTAATTTACATATATTTGTTTATAAGGTTTCACTTCTACCGCGTGGTCACAAGCACCCTCGCATTTTTTAAATTTATTTAACCGTGCTTGTTCTCTGTAAAGAGCAGCTAGATTGGTACTTTATTTTTTTGAATTTATAACCTCTTTAATTAGGAAGTATATAGGGTTGTAAACTTGAGAACCGAATAACATGAAGTATTTATTGGGAGGCGAAAACAGGGGAAATTATAGCTAGGCGAAAATAAAATCATACTGGTGCAATATTTCTGATTTAAATACTATTATTAGAGATAGAGCTTTTATTGTTATATGTACCTGCTGTACTCAGTGATCAATTAACAATACATATATAATATAGGACATGATAGATGTCGGGCAATCAATTGCATTATTAACATTTCTTGAAATACTTACAAATGCGGTTAACATGTTATTCTGATATCCTGGTATTTTTCATGTTACACTAGAACATATCAGTTTATAAGTCGTGATTGTCTAGTAGTTTGACCCGTTGAATATCATTCCGATGTCCGCAGATTCGAACCCCGAATTGTTTGGAATTCGTGAACATTTACTTATTTAAATTGGTAACATTATCGGCTGTCAGTGAAGGAAAACATCGCTAGGAAACCCGATTCTGAGAAACGTTCTTGTAGTACTACTGTATGTAGTTTTTGCCCCACAGAGCGTGTTCTACCGTCTGTATCACGGCGAGTGTTCTGAAGAGTTATTCAACTTGATCCCTTCCTCTCTTTTTCATAACCGCACCACGCGTGCTGGTCTTCGGAGCCACAGTTTTACGGTAAATCCTATCTGGGCACGAACTAAAAAGTTCGCAACATCTTATCTTTGCCGTACCGTGAAGCTGTGGAACAATCTCCCGGCCAGTGTGTTCCCTCCTTCCTATGACATGGGTTTCTTCAAGCGCAAACTGAAGAGATACTTACGCAGGCCGGCATGACGCGGTGACCGGCGATGGATAGTATGTCTCTCGGTAGTCGCCATTGTTTTTGGATTGTACTGTGCTTACCATCAGGCATAATACAGTAACTTTGCCGAGCTACAATAAGAAAAAATGTAGGAAAATATAGAATTGTGTGTTTCTCAGTGTTTGAAATCGCAATACGTCGTGGGCTAGCGCGCGTGGGTTGATTATGCCCATACTTTCCTTCGGGAAGAGGTCCTGCAGTGGGTCTTTTATAGGCTGATGATAACTACCAAGCATAGAAATTATGCTTCATTCATAAGTCAAATATAACAACGAGCGAAGATGCGGACATAAGACAGTAAAGTATTAAAAAAAACAGGGTGAGTGGTAAAGACACATGATAGAAGTGAAACTTTTGTATTACCGTAAGAGAAATAAAGTAAATTTTCAAAAAAAAGTATTAACCGACTTCAATATCAATCAAAAACCCATAAGGCACTAAAAAGCGGAAAATAAATAGTTTATCAAATTAACCAAATTAAATAAAACATATGAATATGTGTGCTACCTAGAGATGTATTGGAAGTCGGTGCCAACCAAACCGAAAATCATATCATCTACAGGTACAAAGTTTAAGTCCACTCTCGCGTCTCTGTAATACAAAAATTTTGGTTGGTACCGACTTCCAGTACATCTCTAGGTAGCACACATATTCATATGTTTTATTTAATTTGGTTAATTTGATAAACTATTTATTTTCCGCTTTTTAGTGCCTTATGGGTTTTTGATTGATATTGAAGTCGGTTAATACTTTTTTTTGAAAATTTACTTTATTTTTCCATTTTTAGTGTACATAAATATATTTTACTAGCAGTGCCCGCGAACTCCGTTCCGCCTTAAGTATATTAAAATATGCGCATTTTTGCGGTATGGTATCTATCGGTATGGTATGCGATATGGTTTCAATTGGTTGTACAATAAGTAACGTTTGGTACGAACGCAACCTTTTCAGTAATCCGCGATAGTTTCTACCACCAACTCGGCTACCATCGCTTCACACATTATACACCTTAAGTAATGTAATTACAATGCTTGCGTCATGTTGCAACACAGCAACGAACATAAGCACAATAGGCTCCTAAGAATTGAAGAGTTTTTTTTATAATATTGGTGGCAAACGAACATACGGGTCACCTGATGGTAAGTGATCACGGCCGCCCATGGACAATTGCGACACGAGAGGAAACACAGAGGCGTTGTCGGCCCTTAAGAAAGGAGTAGGCTCGTTTCTTGAAAGTTTTCTTACTTTGTCACGGATCCCATAATCAGAACCTAACCAAACTCTCATCAAACTACCCTTGAAGTACATACTTTCCAATAAAAAATGAATCATCGAAATCGGTTAGCGTGATATTGAGTTATTCGTCTATTTGTCGTATACATACTTAATGCAAATTTAAAACTTATACGGTTTTGTACTGGATGCCGTTGTCGGAACTGGACCATTGAAATGGGACCACATTGGAAGTACCAGCTTTCAAATAAAAAAAGAATAATCAAAATCGGTTCACCCAGTCCAAAGTTATGAGGTAACAAACATTAAAAAAAAAAAACAAAAAAAAAATACAGACGAATTGATAACCTCCTCCTTTTTTTGAAGTCGGTTAAAAATACAACAAAAAGGTACCGTCTCACGCGATGTTCCCAGGCGCTCGCCGTTGCTTAACTACGGTAATCGAACGAGAACCGGTGTTATCGACACTATAGCTGACACAGTGTCTATCCCCATCACTTTTCGTCACAAAAGAATGTCGCTGATAGGAATTTCGAGTCCTCAAATTTAACTTGAAAAAATGTACTCACCCATCAGAGCCATGAAGAATTGGTTGGCGAATCCGCCATCTTTGATCTTTGCGAGCCATCGTGCCGGTAGTGCGTGTAACATACTGCGCCGGTGCCGCCCTCTCGGGGCAACTTCCGTGTACAGTGTGTCACTGGCACATCGTGGTACTTGGTGTTTCTATAGAAAATAATTTACTATTAAATATAATTATATCCTATTGTATGTATGTGTAGACTGAATTGTTAATCGATTATACCACAAATTATTATAAAATGACTACTCATTATCCCATTGTACATAAATAAAAAAATAGATTTTAATATTTTCTCTGTAGTTAAAGTTCTTACACACTCCTCTTTAGAGATATACACTGTTTAAATTTAAACATTGTCTAACGCTTGTCTAAGTTGACAGTTCTTTTTTTATCGTTTTGATTTATTGTACTTCTATGTGCCGGCAGAAGACGTTTTGTTATAAATTATGGATTTCGTGGGTATAATTTATTCAGAAGATATAGAAAAATTAAAGAATTTTAGAGGTTGACAACTAAATAATAACTATAATTATACGCCATTATTGACATTTGACAATGTATTTAATTTGAGATTATATTGTTGCCTTACTTTTCGCACTTTGACGTAATATATTAAACTTATTGCTTATTTTAACAATTACATCATTTTGTTTTAAACAAAATATAATAATAATAATAACAGGTATATACCTGTTATACTCGTTAGTATATACTCGTAACATAAAACATTTTCCTAATGAAGAGGTGAACAAAACTATTATTCATAAATTCAAATTGTTTGCAAAATATCTGTATCAGAGTTGTTTGTATACAAAAACTGAAAGCAGATAAATTATCTGGTAGCTAGTTATCTAGCAAAATAGCTAGAAACTGCTTGCATACGCTTTTATAATAAATTATTTTAAACGTCTGTTTAATAAGGTTTTAGCTTTTTTCTTGGCTGTTTGTGCACTTAGAATATTCTCACGCGCAGATGACTCTAGCGATTTTTTTCCGGTTAATACTATAAATTTTACACATAGTTTAGTAAAGATTGTGTTAAACGCGTGTTCATCTATACTAATATTATAAAGAGGTAAAGTTTGTGAGTTTGTGACGTTGTAAGGGGTAATCTCAGGAACTACTGGTCCGATTTGGAAAATTCTTTCAGTGTTATATAGCTCATTTATCAGGGAAGATTATAGACTATATATCATCACGCTAAGACCAATAGGAACGGAGCAGCAATGAAGGATGTTGCAAAATCGGGGTATTTTTTCCTTTTCAGAGCTTCCGCTGCATGTTAGCGCAAAATAACCATTCCACGCGTACGTATTACCGCCCAGCGAAATGGGCACGGGTCGGCTAGTTTTTGTAATAAGATCGTTTATTCTTATGTAAAAAGTATAATCACATCTTTATTATCTATAATCTATATCTAATACTAGCTTCTGCCCGTCACTTCGTCGGCGTGGAGTAGTTTCGGCTAACGCTAACTTTAACTTGCGATTTCGTTTACGTGGAAGGTAAAAATATTTTTAAATAATACGAAAGTAATTATTATATAGCCTTCCTCGTTAAATGAGCTATCTAGCACTGAAAGAATTTATCAAATCGGACCAGTAGTTCCTGAAATTAGCGTGTTGAAGCAAACAAACTCTTCAGCTTTATAATATTAGTGTCGATAACGTGAAAGTTTTAAAGAACTACGATTTCTGTAAGTGCTACGCTTTTAGCGATGCGTGATATGTTATCGTGTAGAAGTGAGGCAGCGCTATAGCGCTTTGTAGTCCAGTGAAGCTGTTAAGACCTCGCCTGGTCATTAGTGTAGTCAGTTCGAAAAAAAAAGCTGTAGCGCTTATGATATTCTTCTGTACATAAAACATAATAATGTTACGTTATTTACCAGCGCTTGAAACCATATTCAAACATTATTCGTGTTATTATAAAAAAGTTAAATACGTATTGAATACTTGCTTTAATAAAGTTTAAGTACTTTCGTATTAAATACACCGCGCTCGCCGAACGATTGACATCTTGCTCTTTTATCTCTGTTTGGTTAGATTTAATTAGACTTGCGAAAAAGGATAAGGCGATTTTGCCGCGGCAGCTGTCGCCGAGCGTGGTGCATTTAATACGTAAGTACACAAACTTTTTTTAAATTAAGTATTCAATACATATTTAACCTTTTTATAATAACACGGTAGATAGCTAAAAAAATTAAACATTATTCATATCCAAAGCAAATTTTCAATTACGATTGCAATATATTCTTTTCTCTAACAGTTACAGAGTTGCTGATTTCATAGAAATATAATAGTATACCTATTTATAGTTTTGTCTATACATATAATTAAGTTTATCCCAAATGTTCGAACTCAACCATATTGTGAAAGCCACTGATCACGAATGTGAGGTTAATTATTTTTTTCCTCTGGTGTTTGTTTGTCCGTATTTTTTAAACGAATTGAACGATTGTTATGTCGTTTTATTCACTGAAGCGTATATCACTTAGCGATAGATTGATTGTAAGAATAGTCTATAACGTTTTTTTTTAAGTCGAGGCAGTCATAAAGACTGCCGACAGAAGAGAAAACTCAAAACAATGAAATAAACGTGTTTTTGTTTCAATTTTCATATTAATTATAGTGTGAGTGACAATATTTAAATTTCAGAATTTGTTTATTGAAATTATTAACATTAGTGTGTGTTTTTATATCTATATAAATCTATTAGTAAACTTATGATGAGCTGCAAAATATCAATGTACCACATGTATCAGGCAACAGCCAAAGCCGAGGTGTGCCACGCACCCTTGAGCTAGTTGTCAAAATAAAATCGGCTGAGTGCCTTAAGCGCTCGCCTTAGTAGTCCGGTGAAGCTGTTAAGACCTTGCTTGGACAATAGCGTAGTCAGTTCGAAAAAAAAAATGTACACATGCCCCTACACTACGTGTCACTAGTCTGATGCAAGCCGCGTACGCAATACGACCGGGCATGCTGACGTAGCATGTTATGACGCGAAATTACAAATTTATCTCCTGCCATAAAAACTGCTCAACGCGCCTAACAACGTTTTCACTTCAAAATTCGTAAAAAATCGTAATATCTAATTCCAAAATTGAACGCCTATACGATTTATCATAGATCATTAAGAATAGAATACGAGTCGAAAATAATGAATGCATAAAAATCGTGTACCGAACCGCGGGCATAACTAGTATAGATATATTTATTATTATAAATTATTGACCGAGGTTATAGCAACTTTCAAATGTCATTGCAAAGTTCGTTTCGCATTGTTCTAACGTTTACGGTAATTTATATGCATCTACGGAGCAGTTCGCGATAAACTTCTATGATAAACATAGCTAGTTTGCAATATTTTATTTTATAAGTAATTTATTTAACTTATAAGTAATAATAGTATTTAATAAGAGATGTAACTTTTTATTTTGGCTCCTTTTTAAAATCTAGTGGTAGAATTTTTTAAACCAAGTTTTATTTCTAGTCTTCCTTTTCGTAATGACCACGCTATTGGTCTGACGGGCCTTCACAGTTTCACTCGACTAAGGAGAGCGCTTAAGGCACTTCGCCGCTTGGCGACAAGCTCAAGGGTGCCGGAGTGGCCGAATCTCGGTTTGCTCTGTTTTTTTTTTCGTAGCTCGGCAAAGTGGCTGTACTGTACTCTGGCTGATGGTAAGCACAGTACAATTCAAAAACAATGGCGACCACCGAGAAACATACTATCCATCGCCGGTCGCCGCTGTCATGCCGGCCTGCGTAAGTCTCTCTTCACGTTGCGCTTGAAGGACCCCATGTCTGTTGCTACTTCTCTTCTGCTAACGAGGTCAACTAAGGTAACGTTGATTTATAAGCACGAAATTGACTAATGCTTACTTAGTCGATTTTTTAAAGCAACTATTATTTTAATCTTCTTTTATCGCTCAAGTGCCGTTCGATGTTTAACCGTTTGTTTGTTGTCATATTTTTTATTGACCTATTTTCTGTTTTGTTGTCTCATTCTTTATTGCCTTATACTGATTTTGTTATTTCATAAAAAATAATAGATAATTATATCGATCCATAGATAATCCTATTTAGTTATAGTCTGCGAAATGCTTCAGACTCCATGGTATTGTTTTACATATCCATATTTATATTTTACTACAAAATATAAACAGAGATATTGTATTAAAAAAGAATAAAAAGACCAACAATGGTACTAATACATTAGATAATATATTGCTGGTTAGTTTGGTCTGAGAGAAAGTTACATTAACAAGATAATAATATATTTGTTTATCTGAAATTTAATTATGCTAATAAAACATAAATAATCTCAAATTCAAAGAGAATGTGATCATAAGAAAGTCCGTATTAGTAATTAATTATAAAGATGTGCAAATAAACCACTAGACTGTCCAAAACCATTACCGTGTTATTACAAAAAAGTTAAATACGTATTGAATACTTGTTTTAAAAAAGTTTGGCTACTTTTGTATTTAATGCACCGCGCTCGCCAAACTTTTGACATCCTATTCTTTTATCTCGCTTTGGTAAGGTTAGGTTAGACTTGCGAAAAAGGATAACGCGAACTTGCCTCGGTAGCGTCGGCGAGCGCCGTGCATTTAATACGACTTTTTGTAAGCAAGTATTCAATACGTTTTTTTTTGTTGTAATAACACGGTTATGATTTAAGCTCCATAGAAACGAATGTATAACATAACATAGAAACCTTATGATGTCAACAGACTGTTTTCAGCATAAGTTAAAAAAATACCGTATTTATTACAAAATTTGAAAAACTCGAACAATAATAAATTATGTACTTAATTTAAGATTATAATTAAAAAAAGATTTTTAATTTACTAAAATAAAAAAAAAACATAAATTAATATATTTTTAAAAACATGATCTGTCATTTTGAAATTGGGGTCTTAAAAAGTCGGCCAAAGTAACAGAATTGGTGCTGCTAAATTAAACATGTATATATAAATATAGTTTTCAGTCTCGGTAAATCCAAGACAGGATGAGATATTTCTAATATCTATTTAATCTTATCTAATAATATCTATCTATTTCTATATATTCTTAAAAATATCAAGAGATCGACGCGTCTATGGTAGTAAAAAATATATAAATGAATCATAAAAGTTTTATTGATTGACACACACGATGACTCATAGACACCTTTGAGCCATTGATTATATTAGCGCACAAAGTTAACTAAAAACCGCACGCGCGCTTAAAAACAAAAAGTTTAATAAACACAGCCAATAATAATCATCTACAAGTGAAAGCTTTTTAAATCGGATAAATACTTCCAGAGATTATATACAACAAACATACCAACTTTACAAAATAATTATACAGATAAAGAACGCAGCATACTGCATAGTGCATACAAAACGAGTTTCACGCTGCGCGCTGTCAAAATGCATAGCGAATTTTCAATCAACCGTGAGCACTTGACCTTATCTATCACGTTTTCATTTATTACGAGATAAAATGAATTAATTATTCTAATATTATTTCGACGGTGACACAAAATTGAAATAATAAAATAATATTATAATAAAGGTTAGAGACAAAAGTATCATATTACGCACTATAATTATTATTTAGTTTAAATGAATTAATTACCATAATGAAAATGTCTGTTCCGATTCAGTCAATGACGTTATCTAAACTCGCGTTTACTTCAATCAAATTTTGACATCTTATCAGTAGTAAGCTTGCGAGTGGAATAGACTTCAAGGACAGCAATCCGACTACGGAAGTGACGACAGAGTGTCTACAAAATGTGGTGTAACAGACGAACACACTGGGAGGGGGAAAGTATCTCAACTGACTTCACACTTAACCTCGGACCCCAATGCTACCAAATATATATAACATTCAAACGAAGCCTATAACAATTAAACCATATAATAATACTGGAATTATATAAATACAAATCGCATATTTAATCTTATTTACCATATTAATAACACGAGCGAGTCAATTTACAACAATAACAAAAAAAGAACTCAAAAACAGACGCGAGTAAAAACTGAACACGTTTGGCGTGTTTGAGTTACCGCGTCACGCATCGCAAGCCGACGACTCACCAACGAATCATTTCGGCAAATAACTCCAATAGTAAAAGATAACAATCGGTTTAATATTTTTTTTTGCAATTTGTACCTAATTCTATGCCCCGTAAAACCGGTTTTAGAACATACGATTTATATACAATACTGTTTAAATTATTACTGAAATGTAATTTCGATTTTTCGGCAGTAATATTATCGAATTAACGCGGATAATAGTGAATTGTTATTTAAATATATTTGAAAATATTAATAACGTTGCGTTTAACAATTGTTAACGAGACAATTATAGTAAAATTAAGAGCCTCACCCACATTAGCGCACGGTCTGTTGTAACGTGGCACACATTCGCACCAACGCGTTTGTTTGCCGCCTTTCGTCTTGCCCCTTCCAACCGATACCGTTTGATTTCTGTCATATTTTGTTTAAAAATAATTATATGAACATATTATTCCCGAATGAAGTGACCGGATATTATACATTGGTTCGTTTTTTATTTATTATCTAACTCTTTATCGAATTTTATTGCTAATTTTCATTGTATTTCTGCTTTATGTTTATAGTTCATCAAAAATATTTTCGATTTAGTAGTAAAAAGTAATTTTGTAATGTTTTATTTGAGGAATATTTTGGAGTTTTTTTTTTTCATAGTTGTCGAAACAATTAATTACTGTGGGCTGGTAACATAAGCCGGAACAATAGTGACCGAATTCTAGATTTTATGCCGCTTTTAGAGGAACTTGTTTCTGTGACGCCAGGGGACGCCATCTGCAAAGCAGGGCGATGATCCGTACCACGTGACTACTAGGGTTGCCACTTGTATATAAAACAAAGTATTGTACTTTAATTCCGAAAAGTACCTACACTCTATATTTTCTGTGAACACTGAAGTACTTGAAAATCCTTATTGTGCATGGTTTGGATTTGCTACGATTTATAGTACATAAATCATGAATAAATATCAGAAAAAAAAAATTCGAATCGTTTATATCCTATAATTTCCGAAATACATAACTTTCAATGCAATGAATATTTTTATTTCCTTTTGTCATTTGCTCATAAAAAGTATGACCCTACACATGATTGAAATAACACTGAGCGTATAAGGAATACTCAAGACCTTTTACAAGCCTAATGGATCCTGTACACAACTGTAAATTAATGTAATCTTATGAAAAATGTATATAGACAAGTTATGAATTGAGTTTATGAATTACTAAGTAAAATACATTGACCTGGTTTAACAATATTTATTTTAAAATAATATGCAATAATTTAAGTTTTGTTATTTTTTTTAGAATCTCTCAAATAGGTAATGTACTTTATTATTAGGAATAATTGTATTACTGTCTTAACGTAAATAATTAAACATTGTCGAAATTAATTATATCTTAAGGACGCGGTAGTAAAATTAGCAAAATGGCCGACGCAGAGAATTGCTGCCATGATCCCTGTCATGATGTGCTTTTTTGAGATATTACACTGGAAGTCACCGGCGACTTTGTATGCGTTAATGAATTTTTTAAATCTGTACGTACGGAGATGATTTCGAACAAACAAACAAATTTTGTTTATTTATTACAAGTAAATATATCACTTTATTACATTTCAACATTGTAATAGTAAATCTGTATTTATTTATTTATTATCACATGACGCATTAATTGTTTGGATTATAATGAAGAATGAATTAAATTCAAAAATCGGTTTCAACTAAATATAGATAAAATACTGCATACGTTTTTGCACGTAAAAGTATTATTAAATTTTTAAAATATAGTGATTTTTGTGCCACCAATAATAATAATAATAACCAACAGATAACATAAAATTAAAGGTATAAAATCTATATTGGAACTTAAAAACCATATTATTTTTAAGGATACAGCATTAACATTGTTCTTTTATGAGAGTTTATAAAATAACTCGAGCTACAATACAATATATCCTCTCTATTGAAGACTATTTTAATTTATTTTTGGCAACTGTTTTTCTTGTACTTTATTACTGCCATTGTCGAAAAGCTAATGACTTTACAAGTTTTTTGTCATTATTTCAATGAACTAACAAGATGGTGGCCATCTTGTTAGAACTTTCCAGGGAGTTTTAGTGGTAAATCGGAATCCATGCTTCATGGTACTATTTCCCATCCACTTCACTTGTGCACAATAACCGAACGATATTACGTAAAACACCACCAATATTACATAATATAGAGCCAAATAACACAAGATTATGAATGAAATATTAAATATCACAAGACTATTGCAAAATGGCCTGTGATGACTTCCATGTTCTAACAAAATGGCGGGCTTCTTGTTAGAACTTTTTATGCAGTCTTTGTGAAAATCTCCATGGACAGATATCTCAGACCTTATGCTCCGTATATAATGACTAATTCACTGCATTTGTGCACAATAAGCAAACTATATTACACAAAATGAGACAAGTATTTCACAATATAGGTTTAAATAACGTAAGTCTATGAATAAAAATAAAACTAATACATGATAACACTCTAACATTCCGCCAAAAATTCAATAATATTGTTGTCACCTAACAAAGGCAAAGGCTCGCAGATTACACAGCCAAATGGCATATATTTTTGTAACATAATAAATATGAAATATGTAATTTTGGATAAATTATTTGATTAAGTATGATTTATGAATTTTCTCAGTTCTCCCTCTCCAATTATAGATTTTCTGATGTGATACTTATATATGCTTTATCACTTCTATAATTTAATTAGCATGGTATAGGCATGTCCTGAGGAGAGATGAAAACCATGTAACTAGAAAAGTTTTGAGTACGATGGTGGACGGATATACGAGTAGAGGAAGACCGAAAAAGGTATGGATCGATTGTGTGAAAAATGATATGTGTGTAAAAGATGTGAATACTGAGATGACATCTGACAGGAGAGAGTGGAAAAAGAAAACATGTTGTGCCGAATCTACTTAGGTGGGATAAGGGTAAGAAGTTGATGATGACTTCTATAATTTAATTACGTTATTATCCATACCGAAATGGTCTTCACTGTATTGGTTAATTGACGCATTCGCGGTTTTGTATGATCTAAACTGACGACATAGGACGTGCTGACAGTATGACCTTTTACCTGCTCTGTTTTTCTACTTGAAATCGATTTGTCACCATGGAGGTTACATTGAAATAGTAAGCGCAATGTGGTGACTGTTATATCAGTCTATTGTAATTGTAGCTGAAAAACCTCCACGTCAATGAAAGCGGGTATTTTAAATAAATTCTTCTTTATTAGTAATCATCTCTGTGGTTATATGATTAAAGTTTTATGAATCGCGTTTAATAAGATTTTTTTAAATGAATAACCATGCTTTATTGTATTTTTAACGATTATTTTATGAAGTGAAATTTCTCATGGGCCTTTCAAATTCTGATCCGTAACCTTTTTGTGTAACCTTTTTGGGGGTAAACAGTGTCGGGTCAAGTGGGAGCAGTGTTTCGCTTGCTTTTGGCTATTAAGAAACAATGAGGCATACGCTCTTCTCGCTTTCTTTTTGAAGTGAAACTTCTTTAGGCGCATGAGGGTAAAATTTTTAAAGATGTAACGTCATGCAGGTATGCAACGGAAGTGACGTCATTTGAAGTAAACGCATATATTTTTCATCTATTTTTCAAGTCTCTGAAATCTAAAGTTTTAGATTTGTATAAATATAAACAAGACTTATAAATTAGTTCGCCAAAGAAGTTTCACGTCTGATATGTGTACTTTTTACGCACGCACTTTTTAATGTTTTACTTCTACTGCAAGTGACGGCAGACGTCTTAGGTTTTTTCTGGTAACCAATCTTCTAATAGATTATTACTGACATTGTCGAATAGATAATTTTACAAGTTTATTGCGATTATTTCACTGCTCTAACAATATGGTAGCCAATGGCCATCTTGTTAGAACTTTCCAGGGGGTTTTTGTGGCAAGTCAGAAAGAATCCATGTTCCGTGGTATTATTTCCCATCCACTTTACTCGTGCACAATAACCAAACTATATTACGTAAAACACCACCAATATTACGAAATATATAGTCAAATAACACACGTTTATGAATGACATATAAAACCCACTACATGCATTGTATGTATAACATATTTCGAATTTCGTTTTTAATAGGAACGAAAAATTGTAATGCTAAAAGAGCCCATCTGACTTTGTAAATATATAATAATGATCATAAATACAGTGATACAACAAAATAATCCCAAGGAGGGTTGATGTCAGGCAGGCGGCCGATCGTAAAAATTAAGCCAAATCATATACAACAACATGACAAACATGTTGTACCGACCCTACTTATGTGGGATAAGGATAAGAAGAAGAAGATATTTCGAACTGTATGTTTGGTTGTAAGCGGATATACTAACATCGATGTCGACGCTTAACCTGAGTTGCGTTATATTGGCCAGGAGTGTTTTCAAGTTTTTACAAATCTATTACATTTGCTATACTTATAGGCCAATAGAGAGTGTATATATTTTTGCACTCAGGTTCGCTCATGTCTATGTAGATTTAGGATTTACACCACCGTAGGAGCGAAGACTAACTTGGAGAGGGTGATAAAAAACGGAGTGCGTAATCTGATAAAAATACAATTATAAACAAAAGACAGCCTACTATGAAGCCAACTAAAACACGTTGTTAAGAAACTAAAAGGGTGAGAGTTTTTGACGGGATCTTGGTCTGTCATGTAGTGGATTTTATTTTTTATTTATAATCTTGTGTTACTTGACTCTATATTGTGTAAAATTGGTGGTGTTTTATGTAATATAGTTTGTTTATTGTGCATAAGTGAAGTGAATGGAAAATAATACCACGGGCCATGAATTCTGAGATGCCACAAAAACTCCAAGGAAAGTTCTAACAAGATGGCCACCATTTTGTTAGTTCATTGAAATTATATGAAGAAACTTGTAATATCGATCCTCACTTGACAATGACAGTAATAATCTATTAGAAGACTGGTTGCCAAACCGGAATAGAAGAAGAACTCGTAATACTATTGACTACTCGACAATGGCAGGAATAATCTAAAAGATTGGTTGCCAAAAATAAAGTTAAAGAAAAAAAGAAACTAAAAACTCATTTACACGAGAACGAAGTCGAAAGCACAGGCATGTATTATAAAGTATAACTATATATCTTATCTTTGTATAGTGATAGTTAACGTATGATAATATCGTCAATTGAAATAGATTTGATATATTATATTCCGTCATGCGATTGAAATTGTGTAAACCGCGGGTAACTTTAATCATATTTCTTGGTATTACCGTACTGTATAATAGATAATAGAATTACTATCAATTGTACCAATCTGTATACGTCATATTCTTACTAATATGATAAATGTGATCGTGAGTTTGTTTTGTTTGGTGCGCTTTCACGTCTTAACTATTACACCGGTCATCGTGAAATTAAGCATAAACGTTGCCAGAGATATAGAAAAAGATATAATATATACCGTGACTGTTTAAAGAGTGACAACCTTCAATCGTGCGATAGTTCATGCTCACATTTAACATATAAAATAATAATATCAAAACAAATACTAATAAACAATAAAGAGGACCTGAGTTAAAGTTTGTTCTAAGATTCTCAAAGATTTGGGTATAAATTTAAATAATACTAGGTTGAATGAGCGGTGACAAATCCTGCGAGCGGCGTCCCGGATTTTATAATCTTCGATAATAAAGCGGACAATGAACGCTTTTGTTTGTTCAAACTTCGGAACTTTATCCTTTGTTAGTTGGTTGGTTTCACTTTCACTTCACTTTTACTACACCCGACGGTCATTGACATTGTGCTTTAACAGAGACTGGTAGAGAACTGACTATATTTTTTTGATAATTAGGTCAAATATTAAGCACCTATGTTTTTAATTGATTTAAAGCAAGTATCAAGTACTGAGTAGCCGTTGAAAATATTGCTAACGAGTAACCAGTCACCCAGTATACTTTTCACCCGGAAAAAAAGTTACACTAACGCGAGCGAAGCTGCGGGTAAAAACTAGTTAAATTATATATCGTTTGAAGGATAGCTATCATCTTCAAGTAGAAAATCTTTCGCTATGCACCTGTCAGTGCATAGCTGCACTTCAGAGTCAGGCCCCTCTAGCTTTAGCGTGTTTACCATCGGAGAACATATCGTTATTTAAATTTCAGATGAAATAGTGGTCAAATGCTAAAACCTATAAAAAGTAAGTATAAACTGAACTCGAGATAGTAACAAAACCGTTGTGAGTGAAAAGGCGCACGTGACGTAAGCACGAAGTACGTACGTACGTACTAATGCGCGGAACATAGCGAAGTAGGAGTTACAATCGCTTATTCCCGCGGTATTTATAAACAATTAAGTTATAATTATCATCAGCTTAAGGTTATCATTCTTGAATGATATTATTAGAAATAGACAGAAATATTTGACGTACGTTATTTTTTTTAATGATTTAAAATGCCGTTCTGTTTATTAATTATAGCCATCTATAATCTAATAAAGCACACAATAACTAATTTGGTAGACTACTAAGTATTTAAACATCCTAGTTTCCTCTAAGACCTGGAAAGTTGTCGCCAATTTACTTGATTGATTTCCACTACCCCTGGAACACCTTTTCCAGCATTTTGATAACTGAGGTTATGGCAATACCGTTTGACAGTTTTATTTTCCGACACAAGATACATATAAGAGTTGTTGAGGTATGTATGCTTGGTACATGTTTCAATAATTCATGTAAGTATGAATATGTAGCTTAGCTTAGGTTAGCTCCATTAGGTCGCGAATTGCATGAATCAGGCAACAGCCCTCCTAAATCCCCACGGTGTACCGACAGACCGTAATTGTTGGGGCGGCAAAGCGCCGCCTCCTCCCGCCGGTCCTCCCTTGGCGAAGAAGGCCACTTAGACGACCTACCTCGCGGGCCCTCTCCGCCGCCTCCATCTGCGAGATGACCTCCTCGCAGAAGGAGGCCATCGCTTGCCAAACCTGATTGCTGCCGAGCATGGATAAAACCACACTCGGCAGCGACAAATCACGTCCTACCACCGTCGTCCTCGTCAGAGCCGCACTCGTAGCATGCGGCGGTCGGCTCTCTGCGAGCGATCTGGTGCAGGTACCACCCGAAGTAACCGTGTCCGGTGAGTACCTGCACCAGTCGAAACGTCAGAGAGCCCCACTCCCTACCTATCCACTCCCGCAGGACCGGGCGGACGGCGTCTATGGTATACCGTCTGAACCGCGCGTCCACCAGGTCCTGTCTCCATCTCTCGGCGGCGTCTTCTCTGAGACGCCGTCTCCTCACCTCTATCTCCATCAGGCAACAGCCCAAGCCGAGGTGTGCCATGCACCCTTGAGCTAGTTGTCAAATAAAATCGGCAGAGTGCCTTAAGCGCTCGCCTTAGTAGCCCAGTGAAGCTGTTAAGTCTTTGCCAGGCCAATAGCGTAGTCATTTCGATAGAAAAAAACAATCGGAAAATTCTTTGCTATTTTGAATAAAAGGGATTGAAGCGGTAAAAAATTTCACTGAAGCGATAAATATTACTTTAAAAGTTCGGTTTTTTTTTGTAAAGTCCATTTTCTTTAGTAATAAAATGTATACTTCGCAATCTACCAACCTTGAAACTACAATATATCCAATTTGAGGAAGTTGGTCGTTTTACCCTTACTGATATTATAAGTCCCAATAATAAGTTTGTTTGTTACTCTTTCGATCATTGTACATTAGGGCGAGCAAAACCGCAAGCAAAAGCTGGTTAATCAATCAATATTATTAAAAATAAAACTAGTAGTTAACGGTTATGATAAACTAGATCCAAGCCGCTCTTACGCGGGTCTTTGCGAGTGTCTCCTCGCACGATTGATTAATCCGCATCGCATGGGAACAGAAGCGCGTTGTAAACAGAAAGCGGGAGTGGCCCGATCCGGTTTTATCCGGTTCGTTGATTCCAATTCACTGGTTCGTTGCCGGCAATGCCGGTCGTGTTTTATTGATACCAGTACATTTTACTATTGCTAGAACCTTGTTTCACATTGGTAAATAAATATTTAATAAACTTTTTTATGTTTATAATTACTAGCTTTTATTTGCGTTAATGTAGATTATGGTGGTAGAGCCACACTGAAACTATTACTGGTTTCAGCATGAATGGGTCGTCTCGTCCGGGGTAGTACCACCCTCTCACAGAAAACCGACGTGAAGTAACAGTGCTTGCATTGTTGCGTTTCGTTCGGTCTGTGAGAGCGCCGGAGGCCCACCTCTCCTCCCCTCTCTTCTCTCCTCTCCCTCCCCTAACCCTTCCCCCCAAGGGTGGCAACGCACTTGCGGCTCCTCTGGTGTTGTTAGTGTTCATGGACAGTGGTGATCACTTAACATCAGATGACCCACCTGTTCGTTTGCCACCTATGACATAAAAAAAAAAAAAACTAATTACATTTCATAATATTATATTGCAACGTATAGGTATTCTTTTTTTCTCTTATTATTTTAATTCTGGTTGGGGTGTCTTCGTTATTTATATATATAGTTATTCGGTATTTTCAAGTTTTTTACGTGACAACGTCTTATAAATCGATGAACGCCGACTGCATGCACGAAAAAGCATGATTCATTGTCGGGCTCCGCCTGAGCCGAGCGTGTAAGCGAGGGCACGGTACAAGCCATAGAGAGGCGCGATCGGCCTATGCGTTCGGCTTGTATAACATCTATCTCTCTTCCACTCCATCGGCCGATGCGTCCAAGTCGTTATCATGTAAAATTATCGTCCGTAAACAGACTTTACAACCAACCAATTTTTTTATATTTGCATCTTTTGAGCGCATTATAGGTACACTTGTATTTTAATCGGGAAATTTGAGGCCTGACTGAAAACCAGCGTCGTTTTTTTACTTTTTATTTTTATGTCTAAGGGGTTTTTTATACATTTCCCTATTACTATGTAAATAAATATTTTTTGTCTTTCTAAAAAATATAGCTTGGAAACAGTACGTTTTATGGGGATGACTTTTTATTGATATGATTATTTAAATAATCTATAACATAATTATTTGATATGCAGTCACCTCGACCAGGGAATAATAATATAAACACATAAATTGCACAACGGAAAATAAATCATAGGATTTTCATAGAATTGGATGTTCTATGAAAACAGTATTTTGCATGCAATTTTTTTAACGGTATAAATAACTTTGGTTTGATAAAACTAGTCATTTGACTGAAGAACCGGTTACATTAACTCATCTTGCTGCGCCACTTTTGGGTATAATCCGATAGGTAGGTATACTCAACACAAATTCCTTGATACTTTACCCGAGACCTTTTAATTTTGATGAACGCCTGTCTTTCAGTGTCTTGTTTGTCAGAGAACTAATCCTTGCTAATACAAAATTATCGCGAAATCTTCTACAGGCGTTTAATTGGAAACTTCACTCGACCTATTTTTCAAAAATGTATCTAATAAAAGTTACTGTGCTAGTTTTTTCATTCGTTTATTTATTTAAAGATTAGTTCAAACGGGTTTCTAGTATTTAATCTGTCTAAAATAAACAACATGTGTTTTCTCGTCTTAATATCTGAATATATAATAAAAATAATAACATCGGCTTGAACGTCTCGAGAAACGGGAACGGCCGTAACCGACAGACTAACTGACGAAGTATTAGTAATTTTAAACTCTGAGAAATCAATAGTTATACATTATCAACAATTTTAACTCCTGTCATTACCCAAACCTTCACATTCGACGTTAAATTACATTCTGAGGCACAGCCTGACCTATCGAAGAAAAGTAAATTAGAATAGCTAGCTCGTAACTGATTGAAAATATGATTATGTCGAGGATTACCTCATCGGCAAGATGTCTGTGGAGTAGGCCTACTGGGGATACCACGTATAAAAAGAACGCGCCTACAGACTCTACTTCATAGGTGGCGGGGAAAAGAGTTAGCAATGAATAAGTAAAGTTGTACGTATGGATTTAACAAAAAAAAAAATAAAGAATGTATTTACAATAAAAAAAAAGAGAAGACTAAGTTACAGATTTCGTTATGACCGGATTCTCATGAGCATTGACGAACCCGGTCAATTTTGGAGCACTGTAACAGAGTTTTAAATGAATGAAATTAAAAAAAATTATACAGAAAAAATTTCCTCAAAAGACCATCTACAAAATTGGTGTCAGGTAATCTTTTTGTAAAATATGTTCAAAAAAGTTATAGAAGAAAAAAGAAAATTTTTGTCGATATTTTCGCAATTTTTTGCTTATAGCTTCGTTAATTTTAAATTTGGGGCAAAAAGTTATATGAACACATTTGTAGGCAAAGCGATTTGCTACAAATTATGTTACAACGAATTTTTTGTAGGACGCATAGTTTCCGAGATATGGCGAAAAAGTTTTGTTTGCCCCCATTTTTTCAAGATGGCGGCCGGGGAACAAGGGCGGACCCACAAACTTGGGGTTAAACTTCTATTGACCCCCCACACTTGTCCCAAAAATAATATGGCGTCCTCTAAAAAATGTAAGGCTCATGTAACATTTCAATGGACTAGTTCGTAAGCCGAGTTTACAGGCAACCAATTTTTTTTTAAAGATACTACTATTATAACGGTAACTACAATAAAAATTATAATACTAACTCTTACCGACGGTTTTACGCGCGTATAATTTGTCCCGTAATTAATACCCGATATTCCGTACCGCAGCACACGGCCCTCATAATATTACGTCGTTCTCGGTTAGCGTAATCTCGTGCCTACATTATTTATGTTAATTGCCCTTTCCCAAAGGCCGTAGCGTATATGATAGGCTATTATCTTCCGCGATAAATATATAAAAAAATGTAAAAAGCGTTTTTCATATCTAATCAGAACTTCCAGAGTTAACCTTGCTTCAGCATCATAAGCACTCATTTTTCTTTTCGCTATTAGTAATCGTGATAAATTTTATGACCGTGCAGCAATAACAAAAATGTATTTACGTCAATACAACGCGTTTTATTCACTCAACCAAGCTAACGTTACCGCTTACCTAAAGTGTGTACGCATAACAATCTATAAATACAGTGCATTTTAACGGGGGCAACGTTAGGGATTTCTTTATTTCTGAAAGACTGTGTTTCTGAACTAGCCTTTACTTGTTAAAAGCGATGTAATCATTTCAAACTGTATCATAAATTACACTATAAATAATCGATAACATTCTTTTTTAAGATATATTATTATCTTCGTTGTTTACGTTATTAACCGACTTCGAAAAAGGAGGAGGTTACTACGTTCGGTTGTGTGTGTATTTTTTTTTGTATGTTAATCGATATCTCCGTCAATTATGAACCGATTTTAATGATTCTTTTTTTATTGGAATCGGTTATTTTCAGAGGTGGTCCCATATAAATTAGAATAAAAGAATAAAATATTCAACCCCTAAGGGGGTGAAAAATCGTTTATTTGATTTTAACCCACTTCGACTTTACGTATTTTTGTGAAATTGGAACCGATTTATTATATCCATTAGAAACCAAATATATTTATGCACACTAAAAATGGAAAAATAATTATTTTTACGAAAAAAATAAACCGCCTTCGATGTGAAAAACTAATAAGGCACTAAAAAGCGAAAAATAACTGAATTATTAAATTAACCAAATTAAATAAAAAATATTGATATTTGCGCTACCTAATAATATATTTGATGTCGATGCAACCTACATTTCAAATTCGTTGCAGGTAATAAAATATATACGAGATGGGACACGAGAGTGGACCAAAACTTTGTACGTAGATGATATGAATCATCAATCATCATCATTGGCATTGACTTCAAATACATTATTAGGTAGCGCAAGTATCAATATTTTATATTTAATTTGGTTAATTTAATAATTCAATTATTTTTCGCTTTTTAGTGCCTTCTTAGTTTTGCACATCGAAGGCGGTTTATTTTTTTTTGTTATTTTTTTTTATTTTAAACATCTTTTTTTAGTAGTTAGAATGATGTTTTGGATTCTGGTGTTTGTTTTCTTTTATATAATAGACGTAGTAAAAAGAAATCCTCTATTTTTCCTATAGATGGCTTTAGTTATCTGTATCTCGCGTTGCATAAGTCCACATAAGTCTGATCGGGTTTCACTAGATGGCGTTAGAAAGATGGGATTTCGTACTAAAAAACTTTTTTGATTAGTTAAGTCAGTTTTGTTTGAGAGCACGTCAAAATGTTTATATATATACTTCTATACTAATATTATAAAGCTAAGGTGTTTGTTTGTTTGAACGCGCTAATCTCAAGAACGACTGGTCCGATTTGAAAAATTCTTTCAGTGTTAGATAGCTCATTTATCGAGGAAGGCTATAGATTATATGTCATCACGCTAAGGCCAATAGGAGCGTAGAACTAATGAAGAATGTTTCAAAATCGGGGTTAACGTATGTATTATTTAAAATTATTTTCACCTTCTATATAAATGAAGTTATACGTTATCCCAAAGTACCTGCGTGGACGAAGTCGCGGGCAGAAACTAGTATTTATATAAATGTAGTAAACTTTTTAGTAATATATATACTATATCTGATATCATCATTTTCTTACCCTTATCCCACCTAAATAGAGTCGGCATGTTTTCCTTTTCCACTCTCTCTTGTCAGATGTCATCTCAGTATTCACACCTTTTACACACATGTCATTTTTCACACAATCCATTCATAACTTTTTCGGTCTTCCTCCACTCTTATATCCATCGACCGTCATACTCAAAGCTTTTCTAGTTACATGGTCTTCATCTCTCCTCATAACATAGCCCATACCATGCTAACCTATTACTCCTTAACTTCTCTGTTACTGGTGCTATTTTCAAGCTTCCTCTGATATATTCATTCCTAATCTTATCCATTTTAGTTACACCACACATCCACCTTAACATTTGCATCTCTGCCACATGTAATTTACTCTCATCGCCCAGCACTCAGATGCGTACAACATGACCTTTTTTTTTTCTTTTTTTTATTGTAGTACAGCAAAATGACTAGACTATGCCTGATAGTAAGCACAGTACAATCCAAAAACAATGGCGGCCACCGAGTGACATATTATCCATCGCCAGTCGCCACTGTCATGCCGGCCTGTGAAAGGCTGGATAAGCACAGGCTGATCCCGAAACGTGACTCGCAGAAGCGAACCACTATGACAGGTTTTTTCGCCATATACATGGTGGTTGCGACCCAGCCAGGCTGTAAAACCCTACCACCCCGCTTTCACGATCGCTTCATTCCTTATTCAGCAGGGTGCACCACGTCCGGGGGGGAGACTGGAGAGAGGTGCAGCGCCTGGCCACGATGGCCACAACCCTCGTGGTCAGGCGCATAAGGAGGTTGGGCCTCAGGGTGGCTCTCGAGAAGACCGAGGCCCTACTCTTTCATGGGCCTCGGCGAGGGGCACCACCTGGGGCCCACATAGTGGTGGAGGGCGCCCGATCAGGGTGGGGACCCGGATGAAATATCTGGGCCTCACCCTGGACGAGCGCTGGCGGTTCGGGCCCCATTTTGCGGGGCTCGGACCGCGAATTTCTGGGGCGGCTACGGCACTCGGCCGGTTGCTCCCCAACGTAGGGGGACCAGACTCTATATGGGAGTCGTGCGAGCGATGGCCGCCTACGTGGCTCCGCTCTGAGCCGACACCCTCGGTGCCGCCAACGTGCGTGCGCTACGAAATGCGCAGCGCACGGTGGCACTGAGGGCGATCCGGGCGTACCGGACGGTGTCCTCAGCGGCGGCCTTTGTGCTCGCCGGCTCTCTGCCCTGGGAGCTGGGGGCAGGAGTTCTCGCCGGCGTGTACGAGTTCACGGCGGCGAGGAAAAGAAGGGGGGAGCCTTCGGCTCCCAGGGAGGTCCAGGCGGAGAGACGGCGTCTCAAAGGAGACTTAACTATTATTGGTTTCAGTAAAGCTAAGCTAACCATTCATACATATATGAGTTGTTGAAACATATATGTGTGCCAAGTATACATACCTCAACAACTTTTATATATATATTTCGTATCGGATAATTTTCTAAACTCTTTCAATTTGATAAGGGGAAAAAAAACTCTTCCACTTGCATGTGTAAGCGTGTATGCGTGCACGTGTGTGGAGATGACATGTGTAATGTTGTCGCAGTGATGTAAGATTTTGTTTCACTGTATCGCGCGAGCAGCGCACTCAAGGGTTCCACGCCGAGGGAACGGACCTAGACTTGAGCCGCTGTCGAAGGGGGCCTAATTTAGTATGCGGGAGCGAAATTAACCCCCAGACCACGGCGGTGTGATCTGTGGTTACGCGGGCGTGGGCGTGAACACGCTCCGTTTAAAGTGGTCCTCTCCGCCAAAGGAGGACAGGACAGGCGGGACTAGTAAAATTGGCTAGTGGTATGTTAAAACAACGTGAGAACCTCGAAACTTTATAAAATATTACATGTAGTATGTACAACTAATCAAGTTTGAAAGATGAGTTGGATTTATATACGTCTCCGCGTTTAAAGCCAATTTGACAGTACATTTTACTACCGGGTTTTTTTTTATATCATAGGAGGCAAACGAACACGTGAGTCACCTGGATGTTAAGTGATCACCACCGTCCGTAGACACTTGCAACACCGGAGGAGTCGCAAGTGCGTTGCCAGCCTGTGTTTGGGAGTGGCGGGAGTTGGGAAGGGGAGTTGGGCCTCTGGCGTTCTCACTGACCGAACGAAACGCAGCAATGCAAGCACTGTTACTTCACGTCGGTGTTTCTGTGGGTCGGGTGGTACTAAAGTTAGTTAAAATTGTACATTCTTATATATATGAGACTGATAAACGCCAATTTTTGGTTTATAGATTGCTTTCGAAATGGGCAGATTTACGTTTTTTTATCTCGGCAGTAGACTGTGCCTTTGTGTTGCCGGTTATCGTAACCCATTATTATTAGAAATTAAGCATAAAATAGCGAAATTTTAAATTATATGAAGTTTTGAGATAATCTATTATTGTTAAAAGTGTATCAATCAGCAGCACACGATGACTGTTTGCTCGAATTCGGACAATCAAACCCGTACACGCACTTGTACAAGCACCGTTTTAGTACATAAAGGATCAGTTTGACAATGACGCCTCTCTCTGTGCACCCATCACAAAAGAATACTATCTATGTATGTAAAAATATGTATGATGAAAAGATAAACCAGGTCGAGTCTCTTGCCGGTTCTTCTAGGTGACTGGGTTGTTTGTCCGAACCGGTGGTAGTTTTGACGTTTATAAACGCCTTTTGAGGGCCTAAATTGGAAAAAGTATTTTGATTTTTGTACGAAAATTAGAGACAGAGAGAGTTTGCTACTTTCTGCAAAGAGTGGCATAACGCTTTTTCGTTTAATGACAATTTCCACCAGTCATCTCCTACCGCAAGTCGCGTTAACGAACTTCGTTCTAAAAAACCAGTGCAAGACATTAATAATTTTCCAAGAATACGTGTGGGCATTTCGTGAATCTGAAAATAAACCGTTTCCTATAATTTCTTGGCCCATAGTTCGTTGCGACGACCTTCGCTCCTCTTGACATATTTCCGCTAAGAGATAGCAGTTATAATTAGATCGTGGAGGAAGCATTGCAAACGGTTATAATAATGAGGGACTCGAAGTTTTCGATGAAGGTACTAATGACGTGTTGAAATCTTTCTTTGGTCATAGAACAATTATCAGTTCTAGCGGGCGCCCAGTGGTCGACATTCGACCATGGTTCATTGATTTTTTAAAGTTGAATGTAGAATGAAAAAGGGTAATCGGAACGTAAGAGTAAAATAATACATACAGTCGAGCATAGCAACCTCCTTCACAACCTCTTTTGAAGTCCTTTATTGAAAGATGTCAAAATGTCTTTTTTATTTACATGTGTGTATATGTTGTGTAAAATTGAAGCAGTAGTGTGAGTAATGCATATTTTAATTAATTTAATGTACTTCTACTGCATTTTATTTAAAATAAATAGCTTTCTAACTTTAACTATGCCAAGTTTCACGTTCATCCGTTCACGCATTTCCTTTAAAAAGGTGTACAAAATTTGGGCTTCACGTATTAATATATAATGATATGAAAATTTATCGCCAAGATCGATTAATATGTTTCATTCTCAACAAATGAGTACAAGCCTCAATTTTTCATGATATATAAGCTTTGCATTGGTCAGCTCTTCAACTACTCACACAGAGGTGGCTGTGTATAATTGAATTAGGAGTAAATGAAGTTTAGGTAATATAGGAAATATAAGTAGACTGGGTTCTAGAAAATAATGTACCACTTAGATCATTAATATTGTATTATTATCCGTGATCATCATCGTCCTGTAAGATCTTGTAGTGAGAAGGCCATAGGCCTCTTCCCGAAGGAAGATATGGACGTATACGCTATAAGATATAAGATATGGACGCTAACCCATGACGTATTGGCGATTTCATAATCCACAGTTCAATGTTTACCTACATACATTAGCACTATAAGAATATTTCTCAGGTTCAGGTTTCTTTACCGTCAGCCGATAGTATTACCAATTCGAATTAGGAAATGTACGCGAATTTCGAAAAATTCATTGGCACATGCCGGGTCGAACCTGCGGGCATTGAACTGATATTCCAACAGTCAAGCCACTAGACCACCACGACATCATTTATTATTTGGTTAAGTATTCATTATACGAAACTGACTATCAATCCTCTGAACCACTTTAATGCTGTGGTTACTTCTACATAAAAAAAGGTAAATGGACTCCACGGATGGCGCAATTTAAAAACTCGCATCCATTTAAAAACTCGTTTTAATACCTGATAGGTTATAGATAGAGTTTTCAGGCTTAGCAAAACCAGTAATAGTTTCTTAGGTAATAGTGTTAGGTTTTACAATAAGGTCTCAAAACATATTATCGATTTGCCGGACTGTAAATTTAAGCGCCATGTCAAGCAGGTTTTAGTGTCGAAAGGCTATTATAGAGTGGATCAATATGTGAACGATGGTGATGTCTGGAATTGACTCCACATTACATCCACTAAAAACGGCATTGTAACGTGTATTCGAAATATATATAAGTTAAAAAGATGTACCCGATCGAATTTCTTGCCGGTTCTTCCCGATGACTGTGTTGTTTTCCGAATCGGTGGTAGTTTTGACGTTCATAAGCGCCTTATTAGGGCCTAAACTGAATAAAGTATTTTTGATAGAGTTTGACCCGTTTCACCTGAAGTTAAATAACCATGTACTTGAAGAGGGTAAATACGCTACATCTAAACGACTAGCTCTGTAAGTCCATCTGCCAGAACACAGCTCTAAGTGCTTGGCAATAGACTTTCAACTTGACAGTTACCACTGTCTACCGTTACTCAAATGGGGTTTAGAAAATTCCTATATATATACTACGCTTCAAAATATAAATAATATAAACTAAATATGCAGTCTTCTCTAGAAACTTACCTTTTTTTACTTTATTTTTGGCAACCAATCTTTTAGATTATTATTGCCATTGTCGAGTAGTTAATATTATCACAAGTTAGTGTCGTGCGATCATTTCAATGTTAATGTTCCAACAAGATGGTGCCTCCCTTGTTACAACTTTCCAGGGAATTTTTGTGGCATCTCAGAATTCATGGTCCGCGGTATTATTTTCCATTCACTTCATTTATGCACAATAAACAAACTATATTACATAAAACACCACCAATTTTACACAATATAGAGTCAAGTAACACAATATTATGAAAAACACTTTATTCAATTTAGGCCCTAAGAAGGCAACCACCGGATCGCCAAAACTCCGGTTCGGAAAACAACCCAGTCATCGAGAAGAACCGGCAAGAAACTCGATCTTGTTTACCTTTGTAACAAATATATATAATATTTAGAATATATTAGGTAAATGTCACAAACGTTTTTAATGGATGCACAGAGATGAGTTAATTCCAGACACCACCATCGTTCACATATTGATCCACTCTATAATAGCCTCTTGACACCAAAACCCGCTTGACATGGCGCTTAAACCCGTAATCCGGCAAATCGGTAATATCCTTTGGGACTTTGTTGTAAAATCTAACACTATTTCCCAAAAAACGACACTACTACGACAGGCTAAAATCTCGCCAGAAACTCAGAAACTTACCTCTGCTAAGATTCGTACTACGTATACAGAGCACTGTTGTTCTTTTTCAAATACGTGATTTGAGTTCGCCATTTTAAAGCCAATGTTTAGACATTTCTGTCATCGCTTTGCTATTGCGAAATACGTAATCACGGGGCCGGTATGGGGGATGCGCTTAGCAACACGTGTTGGCAACGTGCCTATCTAACTCAAGAATTAGGTGTTGTGTGTTAAAACTTGACTAATAATAAAAATGAAGGATGAATACAATTTATGCTAAAATTTGTATTTGATGTAACTGAATAGTAACCCTTGATATACGAGTTTATATATTATATTAACATCATATTGCGATATGCGATTGCGATAATATGCGGAACTATATTTCTAAATTTCAGGAACTCCAGAACTATTAATTATTTTAATATTAAATAAACATAAACCTTATAAAACATAAAACTATTTTTTTTTATCGAAAACTTTATAGTAGTTTTTGAAAATGACAGATGTCTATAATTTTATTTATATAAATATTAGTTTCAAGTGAATCGCATGCTTAATTTTGATTCAATTATGGGTTACCTTCATTGACATATAAAAACCCAAAACACAGTCTCGAATAAAAGTAGCGCTCAAAACCGGCCGCAAAAACTCCCCAATATACATACTTATAGTTATGTGATAAACTTATGATTATACAAATTCAATCTTAACTGAATGATTTAAAGCAGTTTTCACAAGGACGCAAGCGACCCGAGGCTGTTTGAAATCACTGCATAATTCAAAATTATGCATTTTTTTATTGTGTGCCGGCTGTGAGACGTTAAGTGTGCATCTTGGGTTATTGTATATCAATGGTTATTCTTTTTTTTTTAATTTTCTCATTACTGTTAAAAATGTATTGTTCAGTTACTTCTGATAAATTGTATGATTATTAAATCGTCTCTATCGAAAATCGCTAGTTACTTGTTTAAATAATATAAAATACCCTTAAAAAAACTCTATTCATTATTATTTATATTATGAATATTACTATTTTGTGTATAGCATTATTATTTGTCACGAAAAGACGTCAAATACACTGCAACTTGTGGTTATAACACATTATCTACCGTTTCAAAATAGACGCACGGACTTATTAAACAAACAATACTAACCGTCACAATTAATTTAACTCTACCGTTGAGTTATTTATATGTATCGTTAATAAGGATAATAATTCATACATTTAATGTCATATAGGCATACATTGGTACTGTTATGACCGCATATCTAAAACGAGTGCGAATTACTTCCCTTGTATCAATTATATCGTACGAATTGCGAATTATCACCATGTATGTATAATGTTCTCTAACCTTGTATGTTAAATAATATAGTATATATATTTTATTGCAACGTTATCAATAAAATTCGAACTCGACTCGATTAAAAATGTGGGTAATTTTACGTTTTAATATTATTACAAAATGTCTTGATAATGGAGTACAAACCACAGCTAGAAAAACATAGTTATACAGCGTTTGTATAAAGAAAATATATTCAAAACACTTACGAATTATACACAATTATAATTTCCCTCGATTATCACTTGGTACACAAAAATAAACTTTATAACGATATTAAAATTCAATTAACTGTTCCTTTCATACAGTTTAATGGAACTCAACACTAAAATAGGAGATTTTGTGTTTAAATTTATATAAAAAAGTAAATTTGATTTTAGAATGCACACGCGCTCCGATGTTCGAATCACGAATGCAACGAGGATGACGTGCGACCGCTTCTCACATCGTCCACTAACTATGCGCAACGCACCGCATTCTGATTTATAACTGGACCAGGGAGTTCGTAAATCCGTAAACGCGTTAAAGTCTACACGAAAAAACTATAACAAACATTTAAAACTCGTGTATAATTCGAATATTAAAATCTTGTTTGCGCTTCTTATATAATAACTATGACAATGTATACGCAGTTAGCTTTTACCCGACGCTTCGTTCGGGTTAATTTAATTTTAACATATCCGTACAAAATAGTTTTTTTTTCTTTAATTAAATAATTATGGTCTCTTCTGTCCTCCAAATAATGGGTATGCAAAATGTTATGATGATCGGTTAAGTAGTTAAGGAGCATTATCGTAGTAAACAAAGCGTAGATGCCTCGACATTATAACGTAGGGGTCACCACTGTAGGAGCCTAAACTGATTTGGATAGCGTAGTAATAATACTCGAATTATTTAAAATATACTGTTTAATTTCAACTCCATATACACATATATATTTATACACTCAAGAGATCGTTCAATCGTTTGTATGAGATACACTTCTATCTTCTATACCAAGCCGTACTCTATAAAACTGACCATAAATCATAATCCAACGGGTTAAGATCGAGATTAGACGACGGCCAGTCTTCAGCTCTGATGAAGTCCGAAACGTTCATTTCTAACCAACACTACGTAGACCGAGATTTATGACACGGCGCCGAGTCTTGCTCGAAGGACCATTCTTATTTATTGAACACAAATTCTTCACTGGCAATCGTACGGATTGTTTTAGGGACTCAAAATTATCATGGCGTTTAGGGCAAGCCGTACTCTATAAAACTGACCATAAATCATAATCCAACGGGTTAAGATCGAGATTAGACGACGGCCAGTCTTCAGCTCTGATGAAGTCCGAAACGTTCATTTCTAACCAACACTACGTAGACCGAGATTTATGACACGGCGCCGAGTCTTGCTCGAAGGACCATTCTTATTTATTGAACATGTTGTTAAGGGACTTCACTAACTTCTCAAGAATGGTATCTTGATACACTTGTGCCGATGTTTGGATACCTTTCTCACAAAAGTATGGTTCAGTTACTCCTTCACCGCTAATACCCCACCAAACCATCACTGAAGCCGGATAGTGCCCACGTTGCACTCTGTCGACTATCGACAGACCGATCGACGACCATTTTAATATCACAAAATATTGTACAATGTATTGGCGCCAAAATGAGAAAATTAAATGAATAATCATATAAAAATGACAAATCCCAAGAGAGTTCCGATCGCATCGTCGACCCGAGCGGTTGTCCGTTTTGCTGCGCGCGCTAAGTTCGATTTTAATACTCGTGATTTAGTGACGTCAGTTATTGTGTTGTTTCGATCCGGCACACCTGCGGTGCACCTGCGTTTTTTTTCCTGGAACTGAGTGAGACCTTTCCTTTGTATTTATTTATTGCTTTATCTATTTCTTGGTATATTTATTTATTTACTCATTTATTTATCTATTTATTTACGTATTTCTTTAATTCTTCAGTGATTTATTTTTAAATTTATTTACTTTTTATTGTTTGTTTATTTAAGTAGTCTTATGTTATTTTTCCCCTGTCTCGCTCAGGTACTTATTTGCGTTGTTTTCCTATTTTGTTTAGTTTTAAACAGCTCCCTTTGATCCGGACTCGGGATAGTCCGTTAAATTCATTAAGGCGCGCCCCCCTGCCCCTCTGGCAGGGAGGTTTCACATGTCTTCCCCCGCCCCACTCCCCTCCTCAGGCCCCGGTATGGCCTCCGATCGAGAAGTTGGCCTCTTAGAGACCGAACTTATTAGCCTCCGCGGTTTTATATCCACCATCTGTCCTCGTCTCGTAGACGATTACGACGCGTACGCTGCGAAGCGTCGCATCGAGTTCCCTCACTCTTCCAAGCCCGCTCCCTCGATCTATGCCAAGATCGAGGCATACAACAATTTTCCCATCCCACCCGTTCACGATAGTGACGATAGCGATAGCGATTCCGATTCTGGCTCCGATATGGAGCAAGACCCTCCTGCTCAGCAAGATCCTCCTGCTGAGCAAGCCCCTCCTGCGGACGATGGCTTCACCACCGTCACGCACCGCAAACCGCGCAAGAAGCGCTCCAACTCCTCATCAGATCCGGAAGGCAGTTTGCCCTCCAAAAAAATAGTCAATGTCGATGGCGCGAAAGTGCCAAAGACGACACCAGCGCCCTCTAGACCCGCTTCGCCTAAAACTGCGGGTTCCGCAGTTTCGGGCAAAAAGCCCCGCCCACCGCCCCCCGTTACGATCCAAGACAAAGCGTCTTGGGTTGAAATTTCTAGCCTGCTGGAAACGGCAGGCATCCCTTACACCTCCGCTGTGAATACCGCTGTAGGTATTCAGGTGAAGGTAGCCACGTCCACCGCCCATCGTGACCTCACTCGTTTCCTTCGGGACAACCAGTGGGGTTATTTCACGCACTCTCTCGAAGAGGAGCGTAAACTACGGGTTGTGATCCGTAGGGTTCCTTCAGAACTCCCGACTTACGACATTTCCGACGACCTCAAAGAACAGAAGATTCCTGTTCGCGAGGTTCATCGTATGCGCTCTCCGCGCACCAGGGCTCCATATGATATGGTTCTCGTTGTCCTCGATCGCACCCCTCAAGGGAAAGCGATCTTCAATCTCACATCCCTCTGCGGCCTCTCCGGCGTTATCGTCGAGCCGCCGCGCAAAACGTCTGTGCCCTCGCAGTGTCACAACTGTCAGGTGTACGGACACTCCGCACGAAACTGTCTCCTGAAACCCAGGTGCGTTAAGTGCCTCGGCGACCACTCCACCAAGGAGTGTTCTCGCACTAAAGACTCCCCCGATCCCCCGAGCTGTGTTCTGTGCCGCGGCGTGGGTCATACCGCGAATTATCGCGGATGTCCCCGCGCCCCGCGCACAAAGCGCCCTCGCTACCCCAGGCAGGCGTCGCCGTCTAAGGCGGCCGCCGCTCCCGCCCGCCCCCGACCCCCGCCTCTCATGTCCCGAGAGGCCTTTCCGAGCCTGCCGAGCACGTCTCGTGCACCGGCAGCGTCCGCACCCGCGACTAGCGCGCCCCCCCGCCCCTACCGGGCCCCTCAGGCTCCGTGGGCTCCTAAGCCCGCGTCCCAGCCCATTCCCAGACCTCCGGCGGCTAATCCTTCACAGGATCACCCCGCCTATTCCTTCTCCCTATCGAGTATTGACTACGCAGGTCAATTACTCATCTTCCACGAGATCTCGGAGATCTCGGCATACGAAGAAACCGCCCGAAATCCTCTTCTAGGATCCGTCACTGCAATACATAGGTTTCCAGCCATCGCGGCTACATTACAACGGCTCGCGCGCGCAGCTGTTCAAAATAAATAACTCATATAAGATAGAGTGAATCGCGTATTTACGTCTATCTTCCCCTAAAAATGACCGTTCAATAATAATAATTTTTGTTATGTCTATTTTTAGATTTCGGCGCCGTCGCCGTAAAGTAAATTTAAATTCGATCTTATTAAATGCGTGTTGCGCCCGCGCTTTTGTAATCGATCCTTTTTAGCTCCCGCACACATCGCGGTTCTCAGTAATATTTCGAGCCTAGGTCGTCCCCGCGCGGGTGATATTATTTTCGCGATACAGTGACTCATCTACATCACTTGAACACACATATGAGATCATCTCTCTCACACACGTGCACATATATACACATGGTGGGAGGGTTTTTTTTTTTTTCCCTCATCGAACTGAATCGAATAGTTTAGTTCGTTTCCTTCCGATATACACGTATTCATTTGTGAATCATGCAATTTCGACTGTATGGTTCACAAATGTATATATGTATGAATAGCTTAGAATAGTTAGCTAGGTCATACGTGACTTTTTCCAGGTAACATCCCAAGCCGAGGTGCGCATGCGCCCTTGTGTATGTTACCTAAAAATCAAATCGGCTGAGTGCCTTAAGCGCTCGCCCTAGTAGTCCGGTGAAGCTGTAAAGACCCTGCAGGGTCAATAGCGTAGTCAGTTCGAGAAAAAAAAAAGAAAAAAAAAGACAAATCCCAAATCCAAATGTAATATTTTGTTTATTTTTAATTGTAACAGTATTTATGGCCGGACTAAGTATAATAAGAATGTAAGTCTAACGCATCTGTATTGTAACGTATCTGTATATCTTATTCGATTTTTGTGAAAAAAATTCTCGTTGCTGTCTAGGAATAAGTAATAAAATACAATTAAATCATTTTTAGAAAAATCTGTCTGTCTGTTTGTATGAACACGCATCACTGCTAAAGTACTCGCTTCGCAATAAAACCTGAAGAAGTAAATCATACAGGATATCCTCGAGTATAACTTAGTCTGTAGTATGTTTCATTAAAATAGGTCCACTCTATCAAAAGTTATTGTAATTTTAATCACGACTCGACATAAGTACGACAGATAAGTAGATAAGTAAATGGTCTATTTTTTTTATATCATAGGATGCAAACGAACACGTGGGTCACCTGATGTTAAGTTATCACCATCGTCCATAGACACCAGCAACACCGGTGGAGTCGCAAGTGCGTTGCCAGCTTGTGTTTGGGGAAGGGAGATGTAGTACGAGGAAGGGGAGGGGAGGTGGGCGAACTGACCGAACGAAACGCAACTATGCAAGCACTGTTACTTCACGTCGGATTTCTATGAGAGGGTGGTACTACCCCGGCCGAGCCGAACCATTCATGTTGAAACCAGTAATAACTTCAGCGTGGCTCTAACACTTACTACTTAATACATTCAGATCATTTTATTAATCACTGTCCTATTCATTAGGTTCCACACGGACGGAGTCGCGGGCACAGCTAGTCTACAATAAAGTCAAACGTTTCAGCCATTCTGCCAAAGAGGATGACATACTCGGTAGCTACAAAAGTAACGTGCTAAAGACTCTCAGTGGATAATTACCCGACTAATCTTTGATATGATACATATTTAATATTGTGGACCATTGGGGATGTTTACTGAAGCTTGTAATGACATACTAAGATATAATTCGTAAAAAAGCAATCACTAAGTGTACGTCCAGAGTGGACGCTACAATCGAGCGTCGAGCGTAGCGTCGCGTCCGGCGTTCGTTTCAAACGTATGCATCACGTCGGATTTCTATGAGAGGGTGGTACTACCCCGGCCGAGCCGAACCATTCATGTTGAAACCAGTAATAACTTCAGCGTGGCTCTAACACTTACTACTTAATACATTCAGATCATTTTATTAATCACTGTCCTATTCATTAGGTTCCACACGGACGGAGTCGCGGGCACAGCTAGTCTACAATAAAGTCAAACGTTTCAGCCATTCTGCCAAAGAGGATGACATACTCGGTAGCTACAAAAGTAACGTGCTAAAGACTCTCAGTGGATAATTACCCGACTAATCTTTGATATGATACATATTTAATATTGTGGACCATTGGGGATGTTTACTGAAGCTTGTAATGACATACTAAGATATAATTCGTAAAAAAGCAATCACTAAGTGTACGTCCAGAGTGGACGCTACAATCGAGCGTCGAGCGTAGCGTCGCGTCCGGCGTTCGTTTCAAACGTATGCATTAATACGTGAGTGTCCTGAGTGGCGCGCGAACGTCGCTCTTGGACGCTGGACGCTCCGCTGGACGCACCGCTGAACGCAGATGCACTCAGGCCGTACACTAATAGTTGGATTTTATTTTATTTTGACAACCAATCTTGTAAACTATTATTGCCGATGTCGATTAGGTAATAATATTACATGTGTCTTATGATAATTTCATTGTTGTAACAAGATGGTGGCCACTTTGTTAAAACCTTTCAGGGATTTTTTGTAGCATCTTGGAATTCATGCTTCGTGATATTATTTCCCATTCACTTCACCTGTGCACAATAACCGAACTACATTACGTAAAATGCCAGCAATATTATAAAATATACAGTTAAATAACATAAGTTTATAAATGAAATAAGCCAACACATACCAGATTAAGATCCCTCCAGAAACTCAATAGTTGGATTGTGTGGTCTATCTAATGATATACAGACAAACCGGGGAATAATTAGTGTTGTCCAATGATACGAGAATGTAACATTCGAAGCAAACATAAATACTTACTATAATATACTTTATACCTGGTGAAAGTTAAAAACTCGCATTATTTTAGGATATGACACTTCATGGTCACATTTAAAATAATAATATCAAAACAAATACTAATAAACAACCAAGAAAACCTAAGTTAAAGTTTTTTTAAGACTTTCAAATGTATAAAGACAATCCAGGTGAAATGACCGGTGTCGAAAGCTACAATTGGCGACCCTGAGTTAATAACTTTCGATAATACAATTCGATAAAACGGTCAATGAACCCTTTTATTTTGTTCCTGACGTTCCCATGTTCCCTTTCAAGCGAAAGTGAAATCACCCGACGGTCATTGACACAGTGCTTTAACATAAACGCGTAGAGAGTACTGTATTTTTCTAGATAATTAAGTCAAATATTAAGCACCTATTTTTTTATTGATTTAGAACGAAAATCGAGTTTAGACCGAGTATATCGTCCATAAATACTGCTACTGTCTAAGCGTTCAGCCTGTATATCGTTTTTATTGAAGTCAAATTTTTTATGGGAGGGCTTTGAATTGCTAAACTACAACCTTTTTTGTGACGAACAGTGATGGGAGTGTTGGATGGAACACTGTGTTGGGTCGAAAATTTAAAACACCGGTTCCCGTCTCACCGAAGTTACGCAACGTCGGGTGCGGTAAGTACTTGGATGGGTGACCGCCGCTCCTAGGAATACCGCGTGATATTGGCTTTTTGTTATATTTTTTATTTATTTTGTTACTGCCATAGCCATACAACAAGACTGACCTATATCTTGTCAAAAATAAAGCACTAGGTATTTACATTTGCATAAGTAATGAGTTTTGAAAATTATTTATATTCAATTTGAATAAATAATAACGGTATATTTGTTTTAAAATTTTGAAGAACAAAACACTTGTGTTTTAATAAGCGCCATGTCATTAATAACAATTTGGAATGGCTAAATGTGTTATGACGTCAAGTTTTAGTAAATAAAGTCTGTTAGTGATGGCCTATCATAATCCAAATGTTTTGTGAATTGGATTGGAAGTTGATATGAAAGTGACTCCAAATACAGTTTTGGTGGGCTTTTTAAATAGTGTATTGTTATTAAAAGAAAACATATATTACGGCGGTGGATGAAAGTGGAAACTTTAATGAAATTTTAACGAAACAAAGAATAAATATTACTCGAAGATATGTTTTATGATTTTCTTGAGGTTTTATCATGCACGCAGTATTTTAGCAGTGTTGTTTAGCAGTGCGTGTTCATACAAACAAACAGACAGACGTTTCTAAAAATAATTGAAAGGTATCTTATGTTAATGTCTACGTCCGGTACCGCTATGACACACCCGAGAGGCGAGACTACAACGCCACCCGGGCAACCACTATTGACCTGCGATACCGCGCTATTGACTTTATCGGGGTGTTACTAATGACCTCGAACGCTATTGGTGGAAGTTATCGGCTGTTCATTATTCACCCCGGTGTGAGACTACATTGGTGGGGTTCAGCATATAAAGGGCAAGATGTCGCTGTTCTGGACGCACTTCTATGTGGAAGTTATTGTAAGGCGAAGCTCTGGTCAAATAAATAGTGACAGTATCTACGAAGTGTTTATTAGCAATCCTGACTGCGTCGACCCTATACGTGATTAGTGTAACACTTATTACTTATTCCTGTAACAATATTTTTACCAGAAATCTAAAAAGTACAGACACGTCAGATTTACATTCTTTTTATAAGAAGATGTAAGACGTAACCAACTATGATCCTTACAGAGGTTAATCAACAGAGGCAATAAAAGATATACTAATTAAGAATAAAACAACGTTATAAACTAGATATTTATTTTGTTATCAGCTCTAAATTCTGAGAAAAATTAGGTGTAAACATGTATGACACAAAGGATTTATACAATTTTTATATATATAATAATAATAAGCCTTATTTTTTTCCATGACATGACAAAAATTTTTTACAAAAATTAAAAAAAATATATAAAAAAACGATTATACAAAGAGAAAAAAAAGTATGCTAAACCCTTTCGGGTATAGGCCTCGTCCATTTGCCTCCATTTTTCCTTGTCGTTGGCTGTTTTTGTACAATCGCTTCCTGCCAATTGATGTATGTCATCTATCCATCGGGCGTTTGGTCTGCCCCTTTGTCTTTTACCTTCCGGACCTGTCCATTTTGTTACCCGTTTGTTATATATATATACTTGTATACATAATTCTTATGTCCGTGTGTACGTGACTGAACTGCACATATAGAACAACATTCTCTCCAAAAAAAATATTTCCGTGGCATATGTCAAATCAACAGTAATACGAGTGAAGCCGCGGGTAAAAGCTTGAAACAACCCATTGATAGAAACTAATACGGTGACGTCACATATACAATTTACCTGTGAAATTTACTCCGTAGTCTCCTATGAAATTAATAGCTACTATAAAGATAAATAAAGAAACTAATACAGTGACGTTACATATAAAATCTACCTGTGAAATTTATTCCGTAGTCTTCTATGAAATTAATAGCTACTATAAAGATAAATAAAGAAGCTAATACACTGACGTTAAGAATTTATTAAATTAAGAATTTCGCAGACGAGACACACATGTACTAGCATGTGTAATGTGTATTTGCGAACTCAAGTATACATTTCGTATTTGATAACTTTTTTTTCATTGGGAAATCCTGCTTGGTCCCGGGGGAGAGAGTAAGTAGTGTAAAGCTAGCATTAAGACCCCACTGTGAAGTCCGGTGAAGCTGTTAAGACCTTGCTAGGTCAATAGCGTAGTCAGTTCGAGGAAAAAAAGGACCCCACGGTGTACCCCTCTATCGCCATAATGGGACGACAAGGGATGGCACACACTCCACATGTCGCCACGGCCACACGGCCAGTCTTTTGTCGGATCTCCTACGCTTTGGTATCTGACAATTAAGCTAATCAAAGCTAAACCAGTTCGAAAATAAGGAAAAAAACACTTCCACCATATGTGTATCTATTTGTGTGATTATATATAAGTGGTCTGTGTTGTGTCGTTGAATTTATAAGTGAAATTTTTTAGTCTCGGGGATTCGAGCCTAGGCTTGAGTCATTGCCAGTAAGCCAGCGAGCACAACAGCACACTCTTATAATTTTATTATATATATTAATACGTGAAGCCTAAACTTTGTATCCCTTTTTAACGGAATTGGGCGAACGGATGAACGTGAAATTTGGCATAGTTAAAGTTTATATGGAGGAGAAGTGCAGAAAGCTATTTATTTTATATAAAATGCATTAGAAGTACATTAAATTAATTAAAATATGCATTACTCACACTACTGCTTCAATTTTACACAACATATACACACATGTAAATAAAAAAGACATTTTGACATCTGTCAATACAGGACTTCAAAAAAGGTTGTGAAGGAGGTTGCTATGCTCGACTGTATGTATTATTTTACTCTTACGTTCCAATTACCCTTTTTCATTCTACATTCAACAATGATATTAACCCTAATAAAATTCAAAATTAAAACAATCAATGAACTCTGGCCGAATGTCGACCACTGGGCGCCCACTAGTTTATATAAATAACGAAGTTCGTGACGCAGACCGTTATCAATTTCTGTGCTACATCGTTCATTGCTATACTTTAATATCGATTCCAGTATGATCGTATATTTTATTTCAATGTATTGGGGTTTTTTCTATTCTAGAATTTCCATGTACACCAGTAATTAATTTACGCATGTATTATATACGAACGACTGAGATTGATATGTATAATAAATAAGTAGTTCAGATTATTGAATATTGTTTCTGGTTACTGGAAAAATACTGTAATAACTTGCCATGTATTAATTACTAGTCAACTAGTACTTCGTCTGCGTTGTTTATTATTTTTAACTATATCTTTAATGCATACATTTTTAACTATATCTTTTTTATTTTTAACTATATGTTAAAAATAAAAAAGATGTTAAAAAGATGTATCATCTATATCTTCCTCTATACATATAATAAAAATGAAGCGTCTGTATGTAATATCAAACTAACACTTTTTACTGATCGGGTATGAAAGTATACACGCAACTGATAACAAACATGCAATTTTTGAAAATTTTGTCGGTCTGTCTGTCTGTCTGTTTGTTCCGGCTAATCTCCGAAACGGCTGGACCGATTTTGTAGGAAATTTCACTGGCAGATAGAAAAAAATTACAGCGGGTTACTTAGGCTACTTTAAATTAGACTAACTGTTAACCGCGGCTTTATCTGCAATGCTATCTTTAAAACAGTTTGACTGATCTTCGCAAAATTTTCAATGGCAGATAGCTGACCCTATAAAAAGTAATTCCAGCAATTTTAGTTTATACTAGCTGTTAACTGTGGCTTTGCCCGCAGTACTATCTCCAAAACGGTTTGACCGATCTTCATGAGACTGTCACTGGCAGATAGCTGACTGTATAAAAAGTAATTCAAGCAATTTTAATTTATACTAGCTTCGCCCGCAGTACTATCTCCAAAACAGTTAGACCGATTTTCACGGGACTTTCACTGGTAGATAGCGAACCTTATAAAAAGTAATTGAAGTTATTTTATTTTAGACTAGCTGCTACCCGCGACTTTGTCTGCATGAAATTTAGCAAGATTTCAACTCATTCTTTATTTTTAATTAGAGAAATAATTATCAGCTTATTGTTTACAATGCGACATTATAATTATTAATAACTTTAATGAAAATCAAAAACAGTTAAGTGCATAGAGATCAAATTTACAGGAAACGAAAAAAATGTTTATCTATTCTCAGAGTTGGAGTTTTACTTATATTCAAAGTTTCAATTTTAGGGAGTGGCATATGCTATTGATTTTGCCTGCCTATGGCCATCAGCTCTAAAAGAGAAGTTCAAGAAATTAAAAAATGCGATAATTCCTTAACTGTATTTTATTCTTACTTTACTTCTTATTTGATGGCTTGGTTGTACTTAAATGTATTTGATCCCAAAATCAATTTTAAAACGATAATTAAAAGGCTTTAGCTGTATTTTATTTCTTGTAGGAATTAAATGGTGATTTGCAACCAATAATAGACTAGATGGCTGCATACTCAGTTCATTTTTAGAACTTGTGGCACTTAGCTGTCTTTGTTTCTATATGCCTCAATTGTACATAGTCTCACAAATTTATAATTATTTAATACGAATAAAAAAAACGCGTACGGAGCTGCGGGTACAGCTAGTTCAAAATAATTTTTGATAGAGGGAACTGATTTTAATGAAACACAAACTAGATGGTACTTGCGGATATGTTTTATGATTTACTTGAAGATGGTTCATAATAAATGTTGTATTTTATCAATGATCTTTGCACAAACATTTTTTTTAATAATTTAAAAGTATTTAGTTATTTCTTTATTTATACATTATGCCTTAAATACGCAATGGCGGACTTAATGCCGAAGGCATTCTCTACCAGTCAACCATTAGGTGATGCAGAGATAAATGTTGGTAGGTGTAAAAGGAGAAGTTTTTATAAAATTATGTTTAACCTGACATGGTTGCTTCGGTTGGTACCTGTACCGGATAGCACGCAGGGAGCCGACTGCCGTATGTCATCAGTGCGGCGTTGACCCGGACACCGCGCAGCACACTCTGTCTGAGTGTGCTGCGTGAGAGGAGCAACGTCGCACTCTGGCTGCGGCGGTAGGGCAAGATCTCTCACTGCCGAGCGTGGTTGCAGCCATGCTCGGTAGTGAGGATAACTGGAATGCAATGGCCTCCTTCTGCGAGGAAGTCGTCTCGCAGAAGAAGGCGGCGGAGAGGGTCCGTGAGCAAGACCCTCAAAGTGGCCGTCTCCGCCAACGGGGGACGGGCAGGAGGAGGCGTCAGTTTGACCGCCTCCTCCCACTGTAACCGGACCAGGGAAGATGGGTCGGGGGGCCCACCTTCCCATTGCACAGGTCCGGCGGAAAGAGGAGACGGCCGGTGTGTACCCGGCTGTCTCCTAACAAGACGGGGCCCGGCGGCGACCCTTTAGCTGCTGGGCCAACCGCTGGGGCGGCACGATGAAGTCTATAGAGATCTCGTGCCGCCCCAACTATAGCGGCAGACGTACACCGTGGGGTTTTAGTCCGTGCGACTCGGACATAACCCACCCTCTCCCCCGGGAGGGTGGCGTATCCATAAAGGATTTCCCCATGTTAAAAAAAAAAAAAGGTAGTTTATAAGGAAAGATAGAATTCTTTATCTATCTGTGTTTATTGAAACGCAGGAACGAGTCAATAGTTAGCTGGGGTAGTTGTTTTAACTGTCAGTTATAGATAGATACGTTATTGAAACCGGCTGTAAGTCGTTAACAAAAATCAAGAACAATATAGGTTCCATGTATGATCCTTGTGGCACACCAGATGGTATAGTGGTCATATGTGATACATAACCTTGGACCATAACTAACTGGGAACGATTTCTTAAGTATGACTCACACCATCGAAGTAGAGAACCATGAATAC